>JAYMFT010143939.1:0-12767 GCA_038088735.1 Panulirus argus
TCTTCGTCTGTTTCCTGGCGCTACCTCGCTGACGCGGGAAACAGCGATCAAGTATAATAAAAAAAATAAAAAATAATTCAGTAAATAAAGAGAAAGAAGAGCTACAAATATCTCTTTAATTGAAAAATTGTCTTAAAGGATGTAAAGGAAAGTGCTTTGCTAGTAATGGCACAGCCTATATTGTAGTGGTAATGGCACAGTCAGAACTGTACTAGTAATGGCACAGTGATATACAGGGGTAGTGGCATACAGTCAGTAAGTTTTAAAAGATATGAAAGTGGAAGACTAGGGGCAAAAAGATTTAATGGTTGTAAGGACTGTGATTGAATAAATAGGTTTAGAATGGAAGTACAAGTAATATTGAGTAGTATGCAGGTTTCTTTTATGATCAAAAATATTACAGAGCTGTGAGAGAGATGTTGGGTAAGAAAGATGAAATTAGATAATTATGTGTATTTGTATCACAAAACTAAGCTTCAGCAACTTGTGTAATAGTTCATTACAGCAGACTTATTTATGTTTTTGACCTTACTAAGTTTTTAGTATTTACATATATATGATAATTTCATTAAAGTATTATTGCTTTTACTGAAATTATACCCAGATAGAATATTCCCTTTTATTTGATTTTTATACATTTATAGTATGTTGTTGAAAACAAAATTTTACTTTCAGAGAAAAAGAGGGCTCAGAAAGCAGCTCCTCTACTCCTCTGCATCGTGCTAATAACTGGGATACAACTTTCTCTGAAGGAAACATAAACGATACAACAGACAACAAACTAAACAACAATCTGATAATGGGAAATAAGTCAAGTACTGCTAATGACAATGATCTTGTTTTGCGTCCAAACTCAGAACTGACAGGAATTCAGGATACTCATATAGCTGTTGGACTGAAAATCGAACTTACAGAATATGCTAGTACTGAATGGCAGGGCAACACATCTAAGGCACAGATTATCAGACAGGTATTTCAATAACTGTTTAAAAAAAATAGTCTTATGGCAAAAACTCAGCTGTTTAATGTGGTATTATTTTGTAAACTGAGTAAGATATCATTAGTCCTGCACACAGAATGTAACAAAGCAGAAAATAGAAATTCAAAAATTAGTATTTCTTAGATTTTTTCAGCATGGGTTATAGTTGATTTACAGGAACATTATATGCCGAATTGAAATATTGACTTTCTTTCAGGGTTACTCTGCCATTCCTGTTGAACTTGGTTTTACTCATTTGCGGAAAGTAAGAGGAGACAATTATTGTGGAGTTCGAGCTGCTTTGTATCAGATGCTATCCCTTGGCCTTCCATTGCCAAGTGGACGTGTTACACATTCTTGCCTCACATCAGAACTCAGTCAGGGTGCTACGTGGTTGTATGAGTGGTCATTTGGGCATCGTCTAGACTTTACAAAGGAACAGATTCTCAGTGGATTTTGGGAATGCTTGGATGCATTAGATAACATGGTAAGTTTTCGTTACATCTGTTGAAAAGGCTAAAATCATTTCATTAGAAATTTGGTATTTACAGTTTTTTTGTCTAATAATCATACACGATTTTTTCAAGAATTAGAGTGAAACAAAATATGTTTGGACCAACAGATTAGCAGAAAAAGGAGATGGGTAGAAGGTGATAGAGTAGCTTGTTAAACTGTGCAGCTTGTAGATGGAGGGTTTAATGAATATGTTATAATTACTGGCATAAATACAAAAGGTTGTGAAAGATACTTGTTTGAGAGGGAGAAATGTAAGTAGAGAATTTGCTGGACTTTTAAACGTAATCACAGATCTCAGATACTCCTTCGAGTCACGGGCTGTTCCATACTTACGCACTGTGATATTTATTATAAGGCATCTCTTCAGTGTATAGTAGTGTACAGAGTTCTTACATTTTTTTGTTTTTAATCTTCTCATATAAGGTGCTGAACCTCATGGGTTGTGAGAACCGAGAATGTGTTGTCCTCTCTCATCTTAATGGAGACCCAGACCTAGATGTTAAATTGTGTGAAGCTATTAAACTCCATATGCTAGCAGCAGCTATCAACTTGCACACTGATAATAACAATGGAAGCAGTGTACCACTCTTCGCCATGATAATGTTTGCCCGCCATTCCTCATTGACACCAAAAGATCTGTTGAGAAATCATTTAAATCCAGTTGGTGATACTGCTGGATTAGAGCAGGTGGGTATATTTTGTATTTCATACAACTATCATATTATCTAATGAATGAAATTTGAATTATCCCTTAGTAACAGTGATTTAATATGGTTGAAATGTGATGAGATCTAAAGTTTTGAAGTTATATTCTAAGGTGTTTCATTTGCTTTTACCAAAACTTGGTAGGTATCAGTCATCAATTTTATCGTGCTTATTGACATAAAAAGTCTGATAAGTATAATCACTTGATTAACCTTCACTCTGCACTTTTAGCTCTATGATTATGGATATTGCACTTACTTGCTTTTGTTTTTTCTGCTCAGTCATAGAAGTGTTGTACTGTATTATTAGGGCAGTATATTGATGAGTCCCTGATTGTCAAAAGGATCACTATTTTGGGATAAAGTTATTGAAAGGCAAATTCTTTTTATCATTCTCTACCTAGCAGCATATTCCCTGTGGTTTACAACCATATTTAAATAGTAGTTATTGGTCCATCATGAATTTTACCAAGCCTTTGTTATTTCATAAATGTCATTTTTCTTCAACTTTATTGTATATATACTTTACATTTTACCTTAGTCACCTTATTGAAAGGGATACCACTTTATTTCTCAGTGTATAGTTTAGCTGCATTAATTTCTGCATTTTTTTTTCCATTTCTGTTATTTAGAGCTACTAATGCAGAAAGAATTTTCCCAGATATTTTAATTATTGACAGTCTCCACTGCTTTCAGTGTCACAAACCCAGTTGTAATGACAAAAGTATTTGCTGAAAAATTCTCCATGTTGGTTTGATGGATGCATAATTTGAAGTTGTTGTCAAATGTTTAAAAAAGTTAGGTAGATATACATAAAAAGGAAAAGGGAAATAGGGTAGCTGAAAAGATTAGTGAACAGTAAAAAGTAAGATAGAAGTGAAGCAGAGAAATTTTGAGGATTTGCTGAGGGTTCATCACCTGGAAAGGATACTCTGTCAGGTGTTTGTGTCATGAAGAATGCTTTCACAAATGTTTGGTGAATTATCATGAAGGATGCTTTAAGAAATGTTTGCATATTGCTGTATGTTCTTTTGAGCTATAAATGTCCCAATATGAACTTTCTAAATTATGTGGATAAATACATGGCACCATGCTCTGAATTTAGGAAATGTAATTTGTATATAAATTGATGACTAGATAAATAGTACAGTAGTAGTAGTAGTAGTTGGAAGGCAGCCAATGACCAGGGAGATATATTACCAGTACTATCTGCCTGGGTATTGGGAGGGTTAGTGACATCTGCTTAATGAGCCAGCACTTCAGTGGTTATTAAATTGCACTCCGCTGACCCAGGTGGCTGTCTTTTCTTTCTGCCTTACTAACTTGTGGACTACTGGCATTCTGTCTACCAACATACAATCTCTTTTAGTTATTTGTAACACTTGACAACACTTAACTCACACAGCTTATTCTGCGTAACTCTAGATTTCCCTGTGGTGAGCACTATGCACTAACCCTGCCTTTTGGCAAAATGGTAGGAGCAGTAGATAGAAGTAGTAGGTTGGGACATGTAGGCAGTAGCATTAGGTTAAAACAATGGGTAGAAGTAGTAGGTAGGAGCATTAGACAGAAGCAGTCTTTAGTTACATTAGGTAGGAGCCTCTGCAAACACTGTGCTTAAGTTGCCCTTTGGCAGTGGCCTGTTAAGGGTGAGGCACTAAAGGCTAAGAAGCAGCACTGGAGTTCTCTAGTTATGGAGACTTTGTTGCTGTGGCCACCCCTTTAAGGAAGTTCCAGTAGGAACAGATGTCAGAGATTTAGAGATAGATAGTATAACACTAAGGAATATTCACACGCTTATGATAATGCATATGTAAGTTTTAACATTTAGGACAATAGAAACACTCTCTCTTTTCCAGTCTTTCATATGTCTGTATAATACCTTGCAGAGATTTGCTGCCGTGATATAAATTTATGGTTATCAAATAACAGAATGTTTCCGTACAATGACAGCATAAAATCCTTACTCAGATTAACTTCATAAACCAGTAACTAAAGGTCTCCTCATAACCATGTTCTTCCTTTCTGTTGCATGTTGTTTGTCTTCTTAACATATGCGGTTGAATATTAAAGTTGATTTATTTGTTCCCTTCTTGCTGCCTCCGCATCTCAGGATCAACACAAGGTGTGTAATATTCCAAACTTACCAAGTGTCAGTCCATTATAATTTGTTAACTGTTAATCCCTTATGATGTATCATACTTTTATGACCCTTTGTTTGATGTATTGCTTTTCTGTGATCTGAAAGCTATTCCGTCATTTCCATACCATTTCATCAAAGGTAGACTTATATATGAACCTCACTCAGTCTGCTTTTCCGGAGTTGGAAGTTTTGTAATGATTCTGTAATTATTTTTCTTGTGAGCAGCTACTTCATGTGTACAGGGGTTTTGTTTGCTTCAATACAAAGCATTGCTGGCATGTTTGGATGGCTGTTCCTCCTTCTCAGCCACAGCTAGAGTGAAATAGAAAACCTACCTTTGGTGCTTCAGCTATAACCTCTCTTCAACCTTCTCTTTTTGTCTGCTGTGATATTGTGGCCCTCTCCCTGAGCTGCAGGTATTATTATGGCCAATGTTCCTTTGAGGTGTTTGCATGTGTTTCATCTGCGAAGGGTTAGACTTGTGGCATGTGCCTAGATGCTGTTTTTCACAAATTTTATTGGGTGACCAGCCACTTCAAAGTTAATCCTTATGATACCTCTTCTCAAACAGTAAATTTGGGAAATTCTCTTTTCTTAAGTCTTCCCTTCTTCTCACAGCCTTTCCACCTATTAGAGTCAGGTCTGCAACACATGAGCTGTAATTAATGTCATTCTTTTCATTCTATGCTGTTTTTTTATTCATCTGAAATGACCATGGTTAGGGTACATTACTTTTGCCATGTCAGTTACTATAAAAAAAAGGAACCATTAAAAGCAGATACTTATTTGTTTTTTATTATGAAAGGGAATATTTAGCACTGATAGTTTACATTTGTTTTGGAGGGAGATAAAGAGTGTGAGGAGAACAAAAGAAGAAACAGGAGCTGTAATGAGGGTAGCAGATGGGGAAAGGAGAACAGGTAAAGAAGAGGACAAAAAAATGTGTTGCAGCAAGTATTTTGAAAGACCAATGAATCTGTAAGATTATAGGATAGTGGGATGTGGTGTGTTTGGGATGAGATGGTATGTGGAGTGAGAGGTAAGAGAGTCCTGGTGAACAGTATGGTGCAAAGACAGGAGGCATTGAAAGTCTTGCATAAGATGAGATGTGGCTAAGTAAAAAAAGAGGATGTTATTATGGTAGAGTTTATTAAGAAAGGGGATGAGAGTGTTTTTGATTGGTTAGTCAGCCCATTCATCATTTTCATGGCCCAAGGGGAGATACCTGGGAACTGGGAGAGTATATGTATAGTGTCCTTATATAAAGAGAAAGAGGACAAAAGTAAATTTTAAGATTTCAAAAGTATAAGTATGTTGAGTATACCTGGTATGGTGTATAGGAGAGTGGTGATTGAGAGGATAGTGGCATGCACACAATATGTAATTTGGAGGAACAGTGTGGCATCAAAAGAGATAAAGGATGAGCTATATTACAGGGAAAAGCTAAAGGCTTAAATTTGTCCACCTTGGAAAAGAGGAGAGTGAGGGGTGGCCTGAGCACAACTTTTCAGTTTTTAAAACAGATTGATGACTTGGACAGTGAGTAGCTCTTCGAAAGATGTAGGGATAGTGCAACTGAGGGACATAACATGAAATTAAGCAAGAAACTTGTTGAAAAAGGTGTAAAGAAGTACTTTTATACCATGAGTGGTAGAAGAGATGACAAAGGACATGGTTAATGCAGAGAGCATACATAATTTTAAGAAGTTGTAAGATAATAGAGAATGTTCAAGAAATAGGGCCCCACAAATGGAAGTCTCCCTCCCCATACAGTACAAATAAGTTATTACAAATAGGTAATTAGTACACACTTAGCTCACGCAACATATCTTACATGGAGTCAACCAATCACAATCCCCTACCACTCAGCACTAGCAGCAATAGAGATCAAGAAGGCATTTGATATTGGCCCTCAGCACATCCTATCCCCAGAGATACTTGACAACACCATGCACAACATTGACGAAAAATGGTTGGCCAAATTCATAGCCATCCGTCATGCCACAGTCACTCACAATGGCTTCTCTTAAAAAACACTTAAACTCTAAAATGGAGTTCTCCAAGGAGCAGTCCTTTCTTCAGTTCTCTTCAGCCTCTTTGTACACAACCTCCTCATGCAAACCATAACATGAAGATACTGTAGTATGTAAATAACCTCACAATTGCATTGCAATACCCTGACCCCACAGTAGGAACATCAAACATGCAGCACTATATTACACAATTGGAACAATGACTCACCCAGAACAGAATGACTGCATCTCCACAGAAGTCTTCAGTTACCATTTAAACCTCAGACAGACATGGTTACAGCTTACACCCTCCAGTCACTTCTAATGGACAATATCTCCTACTGAGCAAAACATCAACCATTCTAGGCATCACATAAGACACACACACAACATTCACCCCCTAAACCAGTAACATCAACACAAAAAAGTAACATACAAAGCAAATGCTTTCAGAACACTTACTGGCACCAGATTTGTACAAGAAAAAGAATCCCTCCTCATCCTGTGCAAACATTTCATCCACTTCACTTTAAATTATGCCCCACCAGCCTGGTCTTCCACCTTCTCAAAAGCAAATATAACATACCTGAAAACCACACAAAATAGTGCACTCAAAATAATTACTGGTTGCCTAGCCACCAGAAATGCTCAACACCTTCACAATGAAATAAAGATCCTTCCAATACATTTCCACCTCATCATGCTCAGCAGTCAGTTCCATGCACCAGTGCTAGACCCCTTTCACCCAAACTACTCTATAACTAATCAGTATCCCTCAGTTAGAAATAAAAAGCTTACACCTGCCTCACATTCAGTAATATCTGCTCACAGATTCCCTCATCCCCAACAGGTGTAACATTGACAAAACACATACTCAGTGAAATATCCTGACAAGTACTAAACAATCGACCTCCCAACTCAGTATTAAGCTCCAACC
The DNA here is from genome assembly GCA_038088735.1 of Panulirus argus. Classification (NCBI taxonomy): domain Eukaryota; kingdom Metazoa; phylum Arthropoda; class Malacostraca; order Decapoda; family Palinuridae; genus Panulirus; species Panulirus argus. The sequence goes on from JAYMFT010143939.1 coordinate 7,292, forward strand.
AACCAGACATACACCCATTAGAAACCACTTTCTCGAGATAAACATGAGTCACACTCTCCTGCATATTCTCTGGACATTACTCACCACTACAAAACTTCAAACACTATTTCATCATATCTCAAGACCCTCCATGCCCACAGTGCAATTACCAGAAAGGAGACTCTAAACACTTACTACTCAGTTGCCCTGCATTTTCTGCATATAGATGCACACACATTACAATGCTTTATGACAAGTGCTCCCAACTGATGGATATGGCTGGATTCTTGAGTTTCCTTAGTGTTGCAGGAGCCTTACAAGGATAGAAGGGACTCCTGGGGCGGGAAGGTATACATTGCTATGTGTTTTCAAGAGTTAGGAGAAATGTGTTAGAGCATATCTGATTTGGGATTATGAATTATTTTGGGAGAGTAGGCTACAGTAGATTGTTAAATGACCCTCTGAGCTCTGACCAGAAATTTTAAAAATCAACAGAGCTGCAGCTGTAAATGTCCAGTTTCATATTTGCTAGTTGATCTATCTGATGTTGGAGAAGCAGTTCAGTGATATATCTTCAAAGGTATAAAGACATTTTTGATTTCCAGGTGGAGATGTTCCTGATGGGGCATACCTTAGGGGTTACATTACAAGTTGTTCGCCCATCAAGCTATGGTAAAGATGACTTCATCTGTTATTATCCAGATGCTAATATAGGAATCTGGCCTGAAGTTACTCTAGTTGCTGAGGATGATCGTCACTATAATGTTCTTGTCAAATGAATGGTTAGTACATTTTATACTTTTTTATACATATAAATTACTTAATGTGTTTATATTATGTAATATAGATACTTAACCAGTATAGTTTTGGAATGCTTTTCAGTCCAGTTCTTTTATTTCTGGGGATAGGTGAGAAGAAATAATTCTCATATGTTCGCTATGTGTTGTAGAAGGTAACTAAAACGGGTTGGGAGTGGAAGGCTGGAAAGCTTCCCTTTCATGTAATTTAATTTCTAAAAGTTAGAAAAGAAGGAGAAAAGCGAAGAGAGCTTTTATCAAAGTCCAAGGCTAGGGTATTCAAATGTGTGTGGATATAACCAACATGAGAAGGAAGGAGGGAGGGAGAGAGAGAGAGAGAGAGAGAGAGAGAGAGAGAGAGAGAGAGAGAGAGGTAGTATGTCTGAATAGCAATTGAACAGCTTGTGGAGTTGTGTGCTGAAGAAGGACTGATGATTAGGAATATCTGATTTTAATAAAAATGAGGGACGTACATTGTATATGTTGAGTTGAAGGGATGGTATAAGTGGGCATTGTTATATAATGTACTGGTTTATGTGAATGTTAAAAAGACCTCTTGGATGTGAATGTGCTGAGAGGGGCAGCTGGTGGATTGTATGATTATTACTTAGTAAAGGCAAGGGTGAAGGTTGGTAGAGCTTTTCAGAAAAGAGGAAATCACATGGATGGAAAAGGGATCATGAAAGGTAATTAGCTTGGAAAAGTGGCTTGTATGAAAAGACACCAGTAGAGATTGAGTGTAGAATTGTATAAGATGAAAGTATATGAAGTTAGGGAAGTGAATGAGGAATGGAAGGTGTTTAGGGAAGCATTACTGACCTGTACAAAAGAAGTGTGCGGCACGTGGAAAGTGGAAGGTTGACATGGTTTCCATGTTAGTAAGGTAACACTGGGACCAGACATAGAAAAGGCCTCATTCACACATCCATTCTCTGGCTATCATATGGAATGCATCAAAAACAGCCTCCTATCCACAACCTAGTCCCACAGACCATTCAGTGGTTTTATCCAGCTCCTTCACAAACCCTGGTTTAATCCATAGACAGCACATCAGCTCCTGTATGCCATGTTGCTCTTGTTCACTCCATCCTGAGCATGCATGTGAGGGCTTTAGCACTCAGAGTCTTATATACTCTGTCCTTCTGTCTGCAGTTGTTCTCCTCCTTGTCCTTGTCCTATCCACACATATATTCTCTTTGTCAGCCTCTCCTTATTCATTCTTTCCATATTTCATAACCATTTCAGCATATCCTCTTCAAATCTCTCAACCATACTCTTGATATTACCACACGTCTCTCTTCCTCTATCATTACGTACTTAATCAACCCTCCTCACACCACATTTTGTCCTCAAACATTTTGTTTCCAACACATTCACTAAATTCCTTACATTTCTCATCTGTAGCCCATGCCTCGCAAACTTACAACATCTTTTTCCACACATTCTTCAGTACTCCCAAAATCTTCACCCCTTTATCTACTCAGTGACTCATCTCCACTCCCATGCTTCCATTGGCTACCATGTCTACTCCCCAGTATCTAAAGCAGTTCACTTCCTCCAAGTTTTCTCCTTTCAAACTCACACCCAGTAAACTTGCTTTTATTCACATTTACTCTTAACTTTCTCCTTTCACACACTTTTCCAAACTCTGACACCAACTTCTGGAGTTTCTCACTCGATTCTGCTACCAGTGCAGTGTCATCAGCAAACAAAAACTGACTGACTTCCCACACCCTCTCATCTTCTGCAGACTGCATACTTGCCACTATCACCAAGACCCTAGCATTTACCTCCCTCATCAACCCATATATAAACAAATTAAACATCACACACCCTATCCACAGATCTGCCTTCACCTGGAACCACTCACCCTCCTCGCAACCTACTTGCATGTACACATTACTCTTTTGATAAAATCTTCTCACTGCTTAGGATAGCTTTCCTTCCACACCATATATTCGTAACACCTACAAAGCATATCTTTCAACTCTATTGTAGGCTTTCTCCAGATCCATAAATACCACATACAAATCCATATTTTTTGAAGTATTTCTCATACACATTCTTTAAAGCAAACACCTCATCCACCCATCTTCTACCACTCATGAAGCCACATTCTTCCTCCCCCATTTGATGCTTTGTGCACACAACCATTCTCTCAATCTCCACTCTTCCATACAACTTACCAGCTACACTCAGGAAGTTGTACCACTGTAATTCAAACACTCACCTTTATGCCTCTTGCCTTTCTACAGCAGACTCCTTGCTCATAGCACTAAGAACTCTTAGAGGAGGTCCAGAGGAAGGTAACAAAGATGGTACCAGAATTAGGAAAGCTAGCTATAGGGAAAGACTGAAGGCTTCACATTTACCCACTTGGAAGAGAGAAGAGTGAGGGATGACTGATCTCAACCTTTATTTTAGCTTTTATAAGAGATTGATGAATTGAACAATGGACAGTAATCTGAGAGGTGTAGGGATAGAGGAACCAGAGGACATAACATGATATTAAGTAAGAAACTTGTAAATAAGGATGAAAAGAAATATTTTTATAGTTTAAGAGTAATGGAGGATTGGAACATTTGACTGAGAACATGGTTAATGCAAACAGCATACATAAATTCAAAAGGCTGAATGAGAGTAGTGAGTGTTCAAGGTGTAAGGTCGCACAAGTGTTTTTGTATTTTACGGCTTAAGTGACTCCATAGAGAATAAGTATATTTACCTGAGGATATAAAGGAAAAGGCTATACCTGTTCCATAAATATTGTAAAGTACATGGTTTTCATCTCTTTGCAACTCTGGGAGGATCTGTAGCGATAAGTTATTTGTTTCTTTTTACTTTCTTTCACCAAAGTCTCGAGTTTAATATTTTTTCATTGCATAAATGTGTATATATATATCATTTTTCAATATCTTATTGACAGCCTTTACCAGCTGATCTTTTGCTTCTGATTTAGTTGTCTATGTGGAGAGTCTGGGTTGTCAGTTTCAGAGTTGTCTCTGTCATTGATTGTACTCTATTCTCTGTTTCTGTTTCACTTGCTAGCTTAATGAGTTCATCAGAGTCTGTTCCATCCAGGATATCAACAGTTCATACAGTATCTACACCCTAGGGCTTTAGAAGTGCCAGGAGGGACAAAAGGGGGTCCAGCAGCAGGTGGATGCCTTAATTTCCCTTCCGTCATTTTGATGGCCACCAACCCATATACTAGAAATATTGGGCTCATTGCCTGACATCAGTTTTACATGTTCCTATATCTTAATAGTCAACTTTTTTTTTTCTTTCTGTACCCCCAGGCACAAAATTTAAGAGGATGTTGCTACAGCTACACCCTGCTGTCAGCATAAGTTATTTTGGGTGTTGCTGTCAGATTATCCTACAGGGAATGGGTTAATGCCTTGGTTCAGTCTAGAGACAGCATGTCAACATCACAGTGGACTAATTCATTCAACCCCATGCACACCTCTTACTCTTTTGAATGTTCTGGCTTTGCTAACTCAAAGCATCTTTCTTCCATCCTTCCATATCCTTGGTCTTCCCCCCCTTGCACCCTCCACTCCTGACATATTTTTATATCCTTTTAGTTTGTCTTTCTTAACTCATCCTCTCCACTAGTCCACACCTTTTCAGCACACCCTCATCAGTTCTCTCAATCATGTTTTGCTTAACTGTCTTACACTGTCATTTCTTATGCAGTCAACTGCCTCACCCCACTTATCATTCTCATGCATTGCATTTCCAACACTTAACATGAAATTAAGCAAGAATGTTGGAAAAAAGTAATGTGAAGAGGTACTTTTATAGTATAAGTTCAATAGAACAAAATGAATGAGATCATGGTAAATGCAGACAAAATGATTAAAAAACATATGATAGTAAAGAATGTTTTAGAGATGGGGCTCCACAAGTGTAAAGCATCCTCCCCATACAGTGCAGATTGGAATTACAGCCATCATCTTCCATTCTTTTACATTTAGGGCCCAAGACTTGCATCCATACAGCACTATTAGGACTACTATACCTTCAGATGCACCCATCATTGCCCAAACAGACAATGACCTTGCATTCCACACACTCTTTACTGCATCCAAAACCTTAGCCCTGTCTCCCATGCTCTGACTCAATTCATCCTTCATATTTCCTCTTCCTGCAAAGTCTACTCACAGGTATCTAAGACACTGGTCCTTTAGGTCTTCCACATTCAGACCTATTCTCGAACCAAACTTCTTATATTTTCTTGATGCATCTCATCACCTTACATTTGTTCTTGTTTGCACCTTCCACAAACTTTCCCAAGCTTTGTCATCAGTTTTTAGAGTTTCTCCATTGAGTTTCCACATTACCCCATTATACCGTAGATCTACACTTTGCTCGAAGACCCTTACATTTATCTCCCTCACCACCTTCTCCATGAAGAAATTGAATAACTATAATAACATCACATAACCCTGACTTAAAGTCAGACCATCTTCACCAAGAACCACTCACCGTCCTTCCTTCTGTGGCGCACATGCCGTACTGCCCTGATAAAAACTTCTTAGCATTTAATAACTCTCATTTCCATTTATAGCACTTCCACAACGCTTTTCCTTTACTTCATATGGACTCCCGTGGTGTAGCGGTTAGCGTTCCTGACCATGACGCATTCACGGGCCGCCCAGGGTCGAGCGCATAGGTTCGAATCCTGGTTGCGGCAG
>JAYMFT010143950.1:0-12767 GCA_038088735.1 Panulirus argus
TATGGAAGTATGTCCACTAGAAATGAAATATGTCAAGGTAATCAAAATTTCTAATTACATTTTGGAGGATAAAGTGTATATCCTAAGTATAGGAGAACGTATCCTTAACTGCAGATGTAGGATACAAGCCCTGAGCCATGACTTCCTCCTTGCTATAACCCTTGCACTAAGACAGTGCCAACTGTCTTTTATAATCCTGAGCAACTATTTCATAGTCAGTAACACCTGCCCCCTACAACCCCAAGGCGACTATAGTCGCCGTATGCTCGCCAAGTTGGTGAAGGCACGCCCCTCTTCCACAGCTATGGTAGCTGATTGATTCATATACAGTGTTCGTATCATTACCCATTTATTCACACTAAGTGTGATCTCACTTTATAATTAGACCTCTTCTTCTGTATAATAATGTCAGAACTTGAGAACATAAAAATTTACATGATTTTACGGCGTTAGCACTTTTTGTTTGCTACAAACCAAAGAAATAACGAATAGGCTTCATTTGAAAACGATGCTGTCCTTCACTTCGTCCGTTTGTGATACATGTTAATATTTCTAACATCCTTGCTAAAGTGCTAATGCCTTAGAATTATCCAATTTTTTATGTTCCCAAGTTTTAACATTATTATACAAAATAACAGGTCTGATTATAAAACGTGAACACAGTGTGAATAAATGGATAGCCAAACGAACAATGTATATGAACCAATCAGCTACCTTAGTTATGGAAGAGGGGCGTGGCTTCTTCGTCAACTAGAATAAAACGAGTATAGCAGTGCTCCTATACAACGCCTGAACGACAGCCATCTGTTTTGTATAACATCTAAGTTACCAACAATATTTCTACAACCGAAAACACCCTGAAAACATCTTTTAATAACCTGTGAACCACTGGGAACTGTTTACTACAACACTGCAATAACAGGCAACCGCTTATCACTTATATAACGCCTTATTTTAAATGCTGAATTAGACACCTGCCTATTACAAACTCAGAACCGCTGTTACAACTTCTCAACAACTGTGAAGTGATTTGCCTGAACCCCCGGGATATAAACTGCTCATCACAACCCTCGTCCAACACAACTTATTACCACAACCTCCAGAACCAGACTGTTTACCTCAAGAGTTTGATACAAGGCTGAAAAATAATAAGACTTACACACGCGAGAATAAAGACAGTGCGGTATAATCCTCAGGCGAATTACATTACCAGACACTTGTTCAGAGAGAGAGAGAGAGAGAGAGAGAGAGAGAGAGAGAGAGAGAGAGAGAGAATCTACGTGCCTATGACGGCATCTCGCCGTGTTGGCAGGGCAAATGACGCGTATCGGTCATCGCATATACCGCTTGTTTAGCAATACCGTTATTCTCTGCTGCTATGTAAGTCCATTACGTACTGGTCGATCTCAGGTTCGTTCGGAATAGTTCTTAAGACATTTCTTTACTTGTACTTTCGAGGTCGTGTGTTCATTCTTTCACCTGGCAGAACTCTGAACAGGCTCTCTATCTCTTGTGCTGAACACTTGCATATCTTTGCTTCGTATAAACCTGCCATATTCCCAGGTGATCCTGATGACTTAATTACTCCTTCTTTGCTGTGGAAATTTTCTACCGAGCGGAGTTCCTTCTGTTCCCTCTAGTTGTTGCTGTGTATATATCATCATGTCTCTTCTTCCCTTACGGCTTCACAGACTCCCCCCCCCCAAAGCCAGTCCTGCCAGTCTCGTACGGCAGTTGATTCCCTCACTCGTGCCTCGTTTGTAATCTTTAGTTTCCCTGGTGACCATACAACACAGCAAGACTTCAACTCCGCGTCCTATGTACACATTCGACGCTTTCATCTTTTCTACCTTGTGTGGCGAACGTTCCCATCAGTACTCCAATAACATCATTTCTCACGGTAGTCTATATCCACCGTACTCACAGTGTCATCAGCTGTGGTCAATCTACCCTAATGTTAAGCGTTTAACATTTTCTTAAATGAATTCCAACGAGTTCACCTCTCGTTATTGCGTTACTCCTCTGGTGTCATCTGCCAGATATGTAAATACCTTTGTTTTCTTTTACGTCAGTGTCTACGTCATTCAGAACTTACGACGCTGCACTACAATCAGCAGCTGTAGATCGTACCATCGCCAACATTTCCCGGCTGACAAACGGTACGAGGACAGTCTGATTATCTTTTGCTGGCGGTCAACGCAACCTTACCCCACAGTAAATGCGATACTCCTCCATCCTGCCTGAGCATCTACATATCACGAGTCGGGGGTCAGATTAGTGGTCTTTAACACCCAGGTGGTCCGCACACGGTCGGTCCACACGCACGGGAGTACTTTCAGCGCGTACGTCCGTTCGCGTGTGTGTTCTGGGTCGTGGCGGCGACCTTGTGCCAGTTACACATCCTAATCCCGTGTGTTGTGTCCTGACCTCACCTCCCTCACACCATACTATAGGTCCCAACCTCCTCCCCTCACGTCATCTCATTATGCACCATCAAGCCTCACAGTAAACACTCCCTCCACCATTTTACCTCATATGAACGTCTTTGCGTCGTAAAAAAAAGAAAAAAAAAAGAAATACTTTCTAATTTCTCATAAAGCTCATTGCTTTTTTTTTTTTTTTTAACATGTCTTGGTTGTGGTGTGTTCTGGATTTTTTCCTTTCCTTGGTCCTCACGGCTTCGATCTTTCTTTTCTTAGTTGATCCTCCACCGCTAGGGAGCTGGAGGTGACTGAGGCGGACTCTTGTCGATCTCCTTGGTCTTAAACAGCTCGGCGTCTACTTCCAAGTAAATTCTCTGTTTTCCTTCCTGAGGTGTTTGGTATATACCAGGAGCAGTGCTGAGTTTTTTCACCTTCACAGACTGGTGTGAGTGCATATTAACTGTAATATTAACCCATGGCTCTTGACCAGAGGTCCATCTTAACTGTTTATCCACCTATGTCGCTGTAATGATGTCGAATTTCATTCACATTTCTTGATCGTGGTGACTGGATATAGTGTTGGTGCTGGTGAGAGTCAGCTATAGTGATGGTGATGATGCCTGGTGGGTGTAGCGTGTGTCTTGGTGATGACGTGATGGCGAGTCATATGACGGGTGTTGGTCATGTCAACAGTACTGTCTCTTTTCTCTAAGTGGTTACTGCCGGTTCAACAAAACTCTGATAGACAAGAAGAGCTTGGAGAATTTTTCTGTTTCCTCAAGCGATTTTCAACTGAATCAACAGCGTAAAATCTCACAGCAACTACACTGTTCCTGCCATCCTTCATCTCTCTCGGATACACTAACTATAGCCTCTTAGGAAGTTGTATGCAAGATAGGGTTTCCAAAGATGGCGCCATACGTTTCAGTGTCCCTTACCTGTTTTGCTAATACTCGCGGTGCCTTGAATTTGGCGCTTCAATCCTCAGATAATAAAACAATCTTGGTTTTCAGGTATGACAGAGAGCACCTTCACAACGGCGTTTCCAGAAGCTGAGAATTCTGTACAGGTGTGTGTTCCAGTCCACCTAGGGACACATCTCGCTGTCATCTGTATCAGCTAATGTCCTTAATGTATCCTGACACTGCGGACGCTGAGCAAGACTCCATCACCTGCCCTCGCTGTTCCCACACACTGAGGACATTGGACGCAGGGCCCCGCACCTCACTACCAATCATATCTCTGTATGAGATAAGTCTGTACTAGAACTGCTAACTGTGAGTTTGTCTCAGACATAGCACAAATTGTGCAGAGGATTGTATTTACAGTATTTCTGCTCTAGGGTGTTGGCAAATTTATTTCTTTAATTTCTACGTGTCTTGCTATAGCATCATGGGAAGACTGATTATATCTTCGTAAGAGTCAAAGAAAATATATGTTTATTCCCAGCTACCCAACCCGAAATTGCGTCTCTCATTCATGACTGGTTATAATGAAATACACATTCAGTTCTAGCAGTTCACTGTGAAATACCTTGGACATTAACGTACGAAGTAAAGGATTTTAAAGGGAAGGATGTATCCTCCAAGAATATACGGTAAAGCTGTAAGAGGAGAGATCATCAGGGAAAAGATAGAAATATGAGACTCCAAACTACATCAGTCAGCAGCAAAACCTCAAAGAAGAAAATTCAACTGGAATGATGCAGGGAGTCTGGCCTGAGGGATCCTGACTGTTGCTATAGTGGAGGGGGCGCACCAGGAACCACCTCCCCCCACCCTCACCCCGCCACACCAGCAGTGTCAGCACCATCGGGGCCAGAGATAGGTTCACGAAGGTCAGCTGCCTCGCATCCACCCGAGGTACTGTGCTGATGCGGCAGGAACTAAATATGATCGCTGACGTTTGTAATTTCCTTACAGTAATTAACTGTAATTAACAATCACATTACGTGATGATAAGGTGGTGGTGGTGGTGGTGGTGGCGGTGGTGGTGGGGGTTACAACACTTTGATATGAAATCATCTATGTATAGAGTACGGAGAGGGAGCTCTACACTCGTAGAGCCCTACCTCTTGAACTCTATCATATGCGTGTTGACAGGTCAGGCGTGATGACCTGTTGTCACGCTCCCCGCGGATCATGGACGCGTCGTCAGGTCATCTGATCACAGGTTTTACTCACACGAAATCTGATTAATAATTTATTTGGTCTTTGGTGTGGCAGCAAATGGTATTTCGTCGACTCCTGTCGTCTCTGGTCATTGTATTCTCTGGCACCTGGTCTCAGGTCTTCTGGTGTCCAGTACCTGGTCTCAGGTCTCCTGGTGACCAGTTTAAAGGCTACCTGATGTCTGGACCCGAGTGATCTTGCCTCTTGCCCCGCCTCAGTCATCTCCCTTCCCCCTGGCCCAGTTCGGCGTGATATATGTTTATGATCTCAGCTCGCATGGACCCCACTAGTCTCGCCTTACATGGTCTTCCATCCCAAGAAAACTGAACCTTGTTCTCAAGTCGCATGACCTGCAAAGCACTGACGTAATCCCGTGGTAGTTACGAGGGGGCCTTAACAACTACGTGTCAGGGAGCTCGTAACAAGCCCTGACCCCTATGTAATTACTCCATTAGAGGCTCATGCAACAGGTTGGACCTTTATGTCGGGTGTGCGTTGTTGGCGCTGTCGGCACAACAGGCAGGCAGCCCCTGGGTGCCTGTTGTGGGTGGAGCTGGGATTACAGTAAGGGTGAGGGGCTGGGGCGTTAGGGGAGGAGGAAATCCTGCTGGACGGACCCCAGCGACGATGCAACAGGTACATTAAACGCCATGAGCACAAAGGCACGCCTCCTTGGGTATCACGTCCTGGAATTTCTTTAACCTGATGCGTAAGGGTCGTACCGTTGTGCTCAAGGGCCGGACCGTGGTGCTCAAGGGTTGTACCGTCCTGGTCAAAGTTCGTACCGTCGTGTTCAAGGGTTGTTCCATCGTTCACATAGGTCGTACCGTCGTACTCAACAATTTGACAGGGATACTATGTCACAATTATACGTGAGAACTTTACCAGCAGTTGCTGGGTAATATATCATGTCAGGGTCGAAACTCCAGCTGAGGGAATCCAAAGGTCGTCTTTATATAAAATCACTGCACATCAAAGGATCCTCAACTATTTATATGTACTAGAAGTATCCACAAGTATTTCACACATCCAGTGGTACGACATGCCTCCATCATATCCCCAAATATTACAAGTCTCCACAGGGATCATGGACAACAACATGCAAATCTCGAATGATCTGAATTTCAGGTACAACACACAGTCATAGACATTCTATGTCTCACAAGTATCAATGCTCATGGTTGGTAGCCACAATGATAACAGTTACCATATGTACGTCAAACCTGTCTATGAGCCTCACTAATGCTTACATACAGCACAGTATATGCACATGTCTCATGCATTCTCATGTACCACATATGTAACAAAAGTATACAAGAGTATGACAGGCGTGTTCACGTGACATAAGTACCTATAGGTATGACATATGTCCCTGAGACCCATAGAAATACATGGTACGAGTACCGTATATCCACAAGTATGAAAGATATCCAATATATCTGGTGGGATATCTTCTTCCCATGATAAGAGATTATGCTATCACAATTAACCCGAGTCACCGAAAATCACTTCAAGGTACAAGACTTAAATTTTGGTACCAACTGAAAACGAACTTCAGTCAAATAACCAGCAAGAATAACGTATGTTTATAAGTAACAATCATGTCGTAATGGAGGTGATGAAAGTGACAAGACTGTTGAGGCGCTTGGTAAACAGAAGGTGAGTCAGTGATACAGGCAGATGAAGTCATGTCAGGAGGACACCAGTACCATCCTTCCCATCCATAAGTCATGGCATCTCTGAAGGAGGTCGAGAATGAGTTGCAGATAACAATATTATGCGCAGTCTGGGAGGAAGGATGTCACCTCATGTTTCAGCTGCACTTCGTACCCAGGGAGGAAAGAGGTCACCTCATGAGGGTTTATGGAAGGGTAGATTATTACGAGGGTTGATGGCAAGGCTTAATTCTTTTTCGGATAGTTGATGAATGGACTACATTCCCGAAAAGGTTGGTGGAGTGGCTTAATTTCTGAGAGTTGTTTGAAGGGCCACAGACAACAGTTACGGGGAATAAATTCATGTTTACGCAAACTACACGGACTCCCGTGGTGTAGCGGTTAGCGTTCCTGACCGTGACGCATTCCCGGGCCGCCCAGGGTTGAGCGCATAGGTTCGAATCCTGGTTGCGGCAGTTGGCCCACAGTTAACCCAGCTGTTCTTCATCCACCCCTTGGGGATGGTCGATAAAATGAGTACCTGGCTTAGGCTAGGGACTCAGCTGCCCGTGCCGTCTGAGCTAAAAAAAAAAAAAAAAGATTTACTTATAAATAGTGAGTATGGGGTGAGGTTGAGCACGAGGGATTTTTCGAGACTGATTGTGTGTACCTGGTCTACTCTACGGAACTGAGAATGAAATAATGATAGAGAGTGAGGCAGATAGATAGATAGATAAATAAACAGACAAACAGAGAGACAGCTAGATAGTTGGCCAGATAGATAGAAAGATGGATAGATGGATAGATAGATAGAGAGACAGACAGATAGATAGATAGATAAATATAGAGAAAGACAGACATAGATAGATAGAAAGATTAAAAATAAACAGATACAAAGAAAGAAAAAATGATAGGTAGACAGAGAGAAAGATAGATATACATAAGTATTAAGACAAACAAAATAGATACATTAGACAGAAAAATTAACTACATCAAAATATAGAAAATGAGAGTAGAATCCCTTCCTCTCTCCTTCTTGCAAAAATATCTTCTGTATTTGAAGATATCTGGATGTCAGACGATACGAAAGAAAAAAAAATCCCTAATATTACACGTGCCATCATCTGTGACGTCCTTGCCAGACTCACCGTGTAAAATTTATATGAGTCTGAAGGTTTCAAAGCTTTCACCTTTAAAAGCTTTGCATGTTAAGTGATTTATAAGAAGATTAACCAAGCTTCTCCCCCCTCCCCCTCCCCTCTCTCCCATCGTGATATTTCCACCAGATTCATGCTCCAGTAACTAGAAAACGGAAAGTGGGACAAAATATCAGATGATAAAATATGCGAAAGGAAAAAAAAATACGATATATCTTTTGCGTAACTAGTTGGGAGCTTCGTTAAATGCGTGATTGACCCTCATAAATCCTTGAACGACAAATGCCATTTTGTTAAGCATACAATATAATGATTTTTGATATATTTCAGGAGCCTAAGAGCCCTTTTTTCTGGGATTTGGCATCTTGAAGGGGTAGCTCTCCAATCAGGAGCAGGGAAATGAGAGACTCCCTTGGAATGAGTTCCTCAACGAGACTACTCCTTTTCGTCCATCGACGTTGATACAAGCAGGCAGAGTCCGGTAACGTCAAACAATATATGCATATATATATATATATATATATATATATATATATATATATATATATATATGAACTCCAACCCACCACACATACAGCAATCAGAAACCACACTCCCCAGACAAACTCGGGTCACAATCTCCCGCTTATGCTTTGGACATCACACATCACTGCAACACTACAAACACCGTTTCAACATATCCCAAGACCCTTCATACCCATGTTGCAACTACCATGAAGAAGATACCGAGCACTCACTACTCAGTTACCCTGCACTGCACTCTCTAAACACAGACGCACACACAATAACACACTTTATGACCTTTGGTTCCCGGCCGATGGACGTGGCCTGCTTCCTGAGTGCTGCAGGGGCCTCTTGAGGACAGGAGGGACTACTGGGGCAGGATGTAAGTAGATATATAAGCCTTTTGATACTAGGAGACCGTAAACCCAATACAGAAGATTACAATATCAAGTCTTTATAAGCCGTTAGAGACTAAGAGATCCTAATTCCACCACAGAAGATAACAGTTTCAACTCCTGTGTTCAACATTCTGGACCCATGCCGTCAGTTTCACAGGCTACTCGTTTCACCAATCTTTATTTTCCTGAATGTTTATATCAGTATTATTAGTATATATTATTGCTCTGCCAACTCTTAAAGAAAAACATGAAATCTTTTCTCGACAACGTAATTTCGAACCAGAAGGGCGTGCGTGACAGCCTCTCATCCTTCAGGTTGGGGAGAGAGAGAGAGAGAGAGAGAGAGAGAGAGAGAGAGAGAGAGAGTTGAGGTCCCCACCATGTGTTCCATTCTTAAAAATCTTCCAGTCCATATTCCAGACCATCACGATCACTTCAACACTCGGAATCTCTTTTACACCTTTAGTCCTTCGCTTGTCTGACCACACAGTTGTAAATACCTCTTCATTAACTGAATATCTTCCTCCGGCTGCCCCATCTATCCGTCAGCAATAGAACTTTAATAACAATGACAGAACTGATTTACGAGAATTCATATCTGACTTTCCATGGGATGACTACGGCTTCTCCTCTGGTGTTGATTCCTCCTCTGCTGAACGTGCAGCAGAGGTGACTGTTGTGGGAACGGAAGCATGCGTCTTCCCTTCCTCTTAAGATAATCTCTCATTTCAGTCCGTCGTTCAACCACTCCTGCTCTGAGCCATCCCAGCAAGGGGACCTGTTGTTGAGTCGAACCTGTAGGCAGGCACTCCTTCGCCTCTTTCGCATTCCGCTTTTATCTCCACCGGAAATCACTGCAAATGCGTTATTCACGAAGCGAAGCGTTTCTTTATCCACAAGAAAAGTGACAGTCTCTCCTTTCCTCCCACTGTCAGGGCTTTTCTGTTCTTTTTAACAAAAGGAGACTTTTATAATTTACGTCGTGTTGCATTTTCTTTGCTCTCACGTTCGGACGATACAATTTGTCTTTTATAAAGGCAGAAACAACTCTTTTTGATTCTCTTGTCTTAAATAACTCCATCTTGGATGACCCTAACATTTCCTAACTTCCTGACACACCTACTACTAATCCTAATACCCTCTCAGTAATCTCATTTTTTGTAAGTTCGAAAAGCACCTTTCTCTGTGGACATAAGCGAGGTGCATAGATCAGACGGAGTCCTCCCTCGTGTTCTGAAGGAGTCTGCTTCTGGAACTGAGCCTTCTATGTCCCTCCCAGTAATCGTTTTTTCGTCAGTCCAAAAAAGCACCTCTCTCTGTGTGTGGATATAAGCAAAGCGCAGAGACCTTAAGGAATCCCCCACGTGTTTTGGTGTGTCCTGATATGAATCCCTGCTTAGCTTTGTATTTTCTGCCACAGAACAAAAACTTAATCTTGCTCCTGTAAATATGCATTTGTACAATGTGTTTGCTAAAGAAGGGTGACTATTATGACCCTTCTGTCTAATCTATCGTCCAATTGCCCTGACTTCGACTGTGTCTAAAATCTATTGTTTCCGAAAGCTTCGCTTATCTCTTCAACTCTAATACCACTTCAGCATCTTTGATCTAACAGGTTTCTGTCTATCATCAGCAAGGAAGCTTTCCCAAAGCGAGATCTATCGGTGATATCCTTTCGCTGTCATCTGATCGTTCTCTCTGAGAGACAAAGTCGAACCTATGTCGTCTTAGCCCTTGATAATAGCGGAAAGCTTTTGATAGGGTATATGGGGAAGACACCCTGCGGGTAATGTTGTAGCGTGTGACCACTCCACTATACACTTGCTGCAAGAGTATCTCTCTTGCAAGGGCGCCACAGCTCGCTAGCCTGTCCTCGTTGCTCTGGAAATATTTCGGACCGACAGACATCAATCACCTCATAATGCTTCTTGACAACGTATTGGAACGATATAGTATTCCAATACACAAGTCCATATGTACTTAGCCTTTGATTCACGTTCATTAAAGCTTTGCTTACCTTTAGGGGAAATTTTGGCTTAAACCTACGTTCAACCTTATGTAAGTCGTTGCTGACCTCTCGCTAAATCCTCACAAAATCTCTGTTCGTAAACACCGAAAAAAACATTTGTTAAGCCGTTGTTGAACCTTCGCTAAGCTACCATCAAACGCTTACTTCAAGCCATTAACGAACCTTTACCAAGTCCTCGCTAAAGCATAGCTTTCAGCCACAGATAAACTTCGCTTACCCCTCTCTAAACCTGTTCTCCTAGTCATAGATAAACCTTCTCGAGAAGCCTCGTTAAACATTTACTTTTAGCCTTTAATAAAACCTTTCCAACATGGTATTGAAAACCCTACACAGGCCACCGCTCGCGCACTCGAAGCCATGTGGTATAAAATTTCACTTACGCAATATTCGCGAAGGGGAAAAAATGCTCGAAGTATTGACCATGAGATAGTTAGTTCTGGTGAGAGTTCATTTTCTATTCGACTTCGGTATAAACACGAATATTCTCACCCGTTTTCTTTTATATATCCCATAAGGGTTCTTAAATGTCGTGTTCGATTGACCCATATGACGCTGGGAAAAACAGTTCTTACTTACAGAGATTATATCAACTGATTACGTACATCTGTAATGTACAGGAAAAAGATGTATTGGTATCAAGAACTAATAGATTTTGCGTATGTTTACCATATTTTCAGTATAAATATATGTGTATATGATTTTAGTCAGTTTACTAACATTTACAGTCATTTTTCTGTTTATTTGTATACAGCAGGTCAAAGCTAGAAAATACTGATGGATTTGGGTTAGCTGTTGTTTTCAGCTGCAGAGGAGACTCAAAGGCAACAACGATGATAAAATCAACAGTGGCAGGATATGATATACAACAATAACAACAACAACAACAACAACAACAACAAACAAACAACAACAATAACACTTAAATGAAGTGCAAGAATAACAATAACAAACGCAGCAGCAGCAACAAAAACAATACACGAACTTTTAAAACAATATGGTGGAAAAATAACAGCAGCAAGGAATCTAGAACAAACATATAGAGCACGAGAACAAAATGAACTCATGGGGATGATAAAAGAGGATAAGATGAATAACAAGTCATAACAACAGGAGGAAAGAACATGGGATTATTACATTACGTAAACACAACCGGAAGCCTATCTATCACCCTATGAATCGCCCATCCGTTGGTGCAGTTCTGAACCGCGCGCTATTTCATTTGGATGAGACAAGGATATGAGTGTAAAAAAATGCCGCTTTATCTCTCTCCACTCCCTCTGACGAGAGCAGCCGGTAGGAACAAGAAACAAAGAAAGACAAAGAAAAATCAGGTATTGCGGAAGTGAGAAAAAATTATGGGATCTTTACAGGACGGAATGAAGAAGGATATATATATTTTTGCTAATGTCTACACTAATTTACTGCACTACACTGCGCTCTGCTATCATCTTTCTATCTTGGTGAAGAACCTAAGACTGGGCGGACGATTCATATGTCGGGAAAAGGAATCAACAAGACCTTGGTGTTTATCACGGTATAAAGAGTATCATCACAAGTACAGAGACCCGGAGGAGGTTATAGCATAGTTGATTACACTGTACTGCACTAGGCTCAGGGGAATCATCTTTTGAATCTGGTCTCAAGAGAAAACGTTACCAGTTGTGTCTGACGCGTATAATTTTGTTCTTTTCGGTTGATAAACAACCGTGTTGAGAAAAGATTATTTCTTTTTTTTTTTACCAATTGGTTTTTGAAAGTATTTACAGTCATCGAATAAAGAATGTTTGTCGGCAACTTGTTCCATTGTTAAGTAAGTAATCCCGTCCGATAACTTTTACTCTCATTGGTATGACATCTTACGGTTTTAAGTTTCATTCAGTTTATTCTGGTGACTATATTGTCTCGTACTGTAAAATTATCTATCTAATTTATCCTCTCGAGTTTATTCAGAATTTTGAACACTTTTATGAAATTACCACGATGCCTACGATTCCCAAAGGGAGAGACATCTACTCTCCTTAGCCTTTCTTTATAAAGTAGTCTATCAAAGATGGAATTAGTTTTGTAGCCCTTCGTTGTAATAGTTCAAGTTTTTCTTCTTTCTATTTGTGATTCGGAGGACAGACAGGGATTGTATATTGATGATGTGGTTAGACAAAGACGTTGCAGATATTTAAGAAATGTTTATGGTGTTCTTTGGTCGATGTTCCAAGTTATAGAACTTAAGCATTTGGTTTGCTTTATCATTTGCTGGTAGACACGGTTTAGTGGACTTCAGCTTGTTACTGGACACGACTTCAATATTCTTTTCTTCATTTACTTTATGTAGTGGATTTGCGAATATTTTGTAGCCATGCTAAGTATTCCTATCGAGAGACGGCGGCAGCTTCTAAAAAGTGTGTGTGTGTGTGTGTGTGTGTGTGTGTGTGT
>JAYMFT010143961.1:0-12766 GCA_038088735.1 Panulirus argus
AAAAAAGAAGAAAAAAAAAAAAAAAAAAAAAAAAAAAAAAAAAAAAAAAAAAAAGATCTTCCTATAGTCCCCACCAATAAAGTAAACAAGAGCAGGCCCACAGCAATTATACTGATGCAAATCACTTTATCCCATCTAAAATTGTGCGAGAGTCTGCCAGTGAAGTTGATGCTCTTTGGTGTACAGTGACAACGAAGTGATGTGCAAGCATATCACATAAGCCTACCCCAGTGGCAGCTTAACTGTAGTAGGAGGTGGGAGTGTATTGTTCTGCTCTCCACTTATGCCCAAGATTTTTTTTTTCCCATCTCTACCACCTACAAGGCTGAAAATACTAACCTTACAGGTGACAAAACAGCTTCTATAGCTGAAATTTACAAGGAAAATGAGCTACTTAAGGAAATTTTTAATATTACCAGTGTGAGCTTGAGTTCAGTACAGTGTTTGGAGAAGAAATTAATGACGGTGGCATCACTACACCAACCCATGTGAGACACCCTATGAAGGCCGGAAAAACCTCTCCACATACGCTGAGTGTTCTTAAACATCTAGAGGATGCAGACCCATGCTTGCAAACAAGAGAATTAAAATAAAAAAATCATAGACTGCTGATGATGTGTCAGTAAGAACAGTGCAGTGCGATTTACAAGAGGGGCCTTACATTCCAAAGCTGAAAGCTGTATCCCAAACAGCTCGTAGCCCAGGAACCTGAGGAAAGGAATTGATTTTTGGAAGAAATATGCTGTGTAAGATAGGCTAAGTTCAGTAATGTCTTGTGGAGTCATGAGTCCACCTTTTCTGTGAGAGGTGTGTTTACAGGTAACCAGGCTGTGATCCACTTGACCCCATGTACATTGCAAGCACTATGAAGTTCCCTTCTTCACTTGTGGTATGGGATTGTTTCATTTATCATGGTGTTGGGACCTTGTAGTGTTGTCAAAGAATGAAACTATGAGAAGACATAATTACCTCAAGCTACTGTGTGATCATCTTCCAGATTCATTCAAAAAGTGCAAGGATGAAGTGTTCATGCAAGATGGGGCTCCCCACCACACTGCCAAACTGATCAACTCGAGGACTGTGCAGTGAGGTTTTTCTGAGACCGGACCAGGAATTCACTAGATCTGAATCCAACAGAAAACTTGTGGGCACTTATGAAAATGAAATTATATAACAGGGACACTTCATTTCTGCTTAAGGTGGAGGCAGCCATTCATGATATTTGAGCTAAGATGGACCCTGAATGGCCTTAAAACTTTGCTGATTCAGTTGAAGGTCATTTCAAGGAGTGTATAAAGAGAAAGAGACACCAATAAAGCACCAGTTGGTGGTGAATACAGTTTTCATTGTTTTGTTTCACGTTTATCCATGATGGTTGTGCTGCAGCTCCCTCACGTCAACTTCATTGGCCGGCACTGTGTACTATAAAAAGGACAGTCCTGTCTTCTGTCTGTAGACACCCTAAGGGAGTTACCAAAAGCATGACAATAAACCTACATAAATAGTTGTCTATCAATTCATCCATTTCCTTGGCAGGTTAAAAACTGCTGGTATACAGTGTGACATATTTTCAGGAAATACTAAACTATATCATATACCATTGAAAGGTGGTCCTGTTTGTCTTCTATCCACAAACATGCCAAGGAAGTTGCCAAATGCAAAACAAGTTACCCCATACACAGCTGCCAATAATCATAAATCATTCTCCTTGGCAGAACAGAAATGACTGGATTCCGGGGTGATATATTTTTGGGAAAATACATTAGTGCTGAGTGGAAAGATTGTGCCAGCAATATAGCAGGAATGAAGAGCAAAAATGTAGGGGATGAGTGTTTATACCACTGAACAATACCATTCCACTGTTCTCTGAAAATACACAATGTGAGTTTGTTGTTATTGGATCATCAAGAGCCAGCTAGTCAGTGACAACTCAACCCTCCACAGGGACATGCAGATAATGGCCCACATTTGTTAGCATATGTAAGTGAAGAATAAATGAGGTGGTTCAGGTATACATATAGAATGACTACAAATTATTGCTAAAGACATTCATGTAAGTATGGTGACCAGAAGTAAACTCAAAGGAATTTAGAGGATCACATACGGAAAAATGTTTAGGAAATGAAACAGTTTTGAATGTGCCACTCTGCTGTAAAGAAG
This sequence comes from Panulirus argus, assembly GCA_038088735.1. Classification (NCBI taxonomy): domain Eukaryota; kingdom Metazoa; phylum Arthropoda; class Malacostraca; order Decapoda; family Palinuridae; genus Panulirus; species Panulirus argus. The sequence continues at coordinate 2,161 of JAYMFT010143961.1, forward strand.
TTCAATGAAATACAGGATATGCTGAGATATTCCAATAAAAAATTAATTAGGGCTGTTTTGTTACAAACAGTTTGCCATAGGAGACAGCACATTCAAATATGATGGAAAGTTGATGGGGTTTAGCATGTATGAACATGTGGACTGAGGTTACAATTTTCAACCATCAACACATGAACAAATGGACATGTGCTTTTGCTATATAACATATGAATACAAACATGAGCAAGTGTTCCTCAATTTAGGCTTTAAGTTTTTAGACACTAAAAAAGTGGAAAGACACAGGCCAACAACAAATACAGAAACACAGAGTTACTGAATACCTGTAATTATAAACAGCTGGATGGACAGACAATTCAAACAATATATTCAGTGACTTTTGCCAAAAGCATTCCAAATTTTCATCACACATTATTTTGTTCTATGAACATAACACATCTCTGTGATATACACTTTCGTTTTCATATCTGATCATCATTTATCGCATCAGCAAGGTAGCACCAGGAACAGATGAAAAAAAGCTGCATTCGCTTACATCCATTCTCTAGCTGTCATGTGCAATGAACCAAAACCAAAGACCACCATAATCACAACCAAGCCACACAGACCTTTCCATGGTTTCCCCAAAATCACTTCACATGCATGAAAATTTTGAACTTATACCCTGTTTCCCAGATAACTGATGCTTTTTTGACATTTAATGGGTAGCCAGGAAGCAAGTGCTGAGCATATATAACTTAAGCAGGTGTATTTACTCATTTCTGACAGCCAAAAATGTACTTCTAAACATAATTACCAAGGTTTCATTCACAGCCAAAAAGTATCAAATAATGAGATAATAAACATTCCAAGGAGAAAAATATGTACATTATTATGGGGTGGAACTGCCATTTCCAGAAAAATATCACCTGGTGAAAACTTTCCACTGAGACACTAAATATGTAAATGAACAAATCTCTGAAAAAACAAAATTTTTCAAGTTTAAATATGAATGAATGCTTCAGCAGGTGAATGTGCAATACATACTTTCAGCATGTCATAAATTGGCTCTGAATAAAACCCATAAAAGGCTAAATCACAACATTAGCTTCAACCTATCACTACTTATTACAACAAAAAGGGCAAACAAACTCTCTCTCCTGTGAAGGCATGCGTGTTGTCTGGAGAAACAATTTTCAGCGGTGGTAAATTGGGTTTCCTTTCCTTCCAATGGTGCTTTGCAGACTGCAGATAATTGAACAAAAACTTTCTTCTGTATCATGACATCAAAGTAAAACATAACTGTAATCATGAAATACTTCCTAATCACATTCAAGAGCCACTGGGAAACACTATCAGGAGTTACACTATCTTTCTTAACAAATGGACAGCTAATATGCAATAAAACATTTACAGATGACCAACATTTGACTTTCCTTTAGTCTGTCTTCTGCTACACTTTTATCAAAAGCAATCCATAGTAAATTATATCCATAGGAAAACATTAAGTATACTGTACAGTGAAGTCTTGATTATCAAGGACATTAATCAACTAAGAACTGATAAGCCATGCTTCATGTGAGCGAACCTAAAGGCCATTTAGTATGATTCATGATGTCCTTGCTTTAATATCTGTCAGTATAATGCTTAAGAAAAATCCATGATGAAGCATTCCTTAAAACTCACTTAAATGAGGCTTTTCTTTAAAAAGTTCAATATCTCTAAAAGAATGATATACAAAAGTTAAGATTTGATTATGGCAATGAATAGGTATGTCAGAAATAAACAAGGGTCCACAGCACTGCCTGATTTTCTGAACTGAGATTACTACAGCACATGGAAAAAAGCTAATGAGCTCATCAATTTCCAAAGATTTTTTGTCATGATGTTTGTCTTTGCCTAATACATACAGATATAAATATAAAATTCCTATAATTCAGCACTCCTGACTTACAGCATTAAATTTTTTTCAATTCATCAGTAATTTTATGGAACTACATTCTCCGAATCTAATCAGTTCATCATGTTCAAAGAGGATAGATATGATATAAGCATAAATTTTCTGAGATACAGTGCTTGAGCAATTTTACTAATAATAATGTCTGACACACATATAATAAAATAGAATATGCTGAACTATGAATTATGAGATTGTTATTCTTTCTTGCTTGACAAACAGAACAATGTCTGAAGGAAAGAATGTTCTGTCATGGGTACCACAGGTAATGGTATTAGCTTCAATTCATATCATGTTAATGACATCAAACATATACAGAAAATGAAAAGAAAGTACTTTACAATCAGATGATAAGATCAGAAGAAAATCATGAAGAAATACACCTGATGGAATGAAATTTGATCATATAAATGTTATCCCTAGGGATAGGAGAGAAAGAATACTTCCCATGTATTCCCTGCGTGTCGTAAAAGGCGACTAAAAGGGAAGGGAGCGGGGGGCTAGAAATCCTCCCCTCCTGTTTTCACTTTTCCAAAAGAAGTAACGAAGAAGGGGGACAGGTAGGGATTTTTCCTCTAAGGCTCAGTTCTCTGTTCTTAGCGCTACCTCGCTAATGTGGGAAATGGCAAATATGTATGAAAAAAAAAATGTAAATTTGAGTATATAAGCCATAGAATGATGAGCACTATATCAGTCAAAAGCCCTGCAGAGAAATCAGTAGAAATTGGAGCCAACAACAAAGATTTAAGAGTCACCATAACCGCACAAGCCAATTTATTCTGACCCATGCATTTCTCTAGCCTACATAAATATTCATGCCCTGATACCCCATAGGCTCCTCCATACCATCCTTACAACTCCTTGATTTGCATCTCCACCTTGGTCCCTCCACTTTTCAAGCATAGGGTCCTCTTAGTCGTTCTTTCTTAACATAACCTCTCTACGTGTCTGAGCCATTACAGCACACCCTGGTTATCCCTCTCAGTTAAATTGATCTTACACCATTTCCATTTCTTAGACTGACATTCCAAAAAGAAGTGACATGAAAATATAAAAGAACCATATGAGAAAGATAAAAAGACTATTCTGTGTGCTATGGAGTAAAATAAAATATATGTATGAGATAAGCAAAGAAAGGTTTAAAGGAAACACATATAAGTTGGTACAAACATAACGTAGAAGCCTCTGAAAAGACTGTGCTAGAGTTGCCCTCTGCCAGTGCCCTGTTTTGGGTGAGACACAAAAGGCTAAGAAGTGACACTGGAGTTCACCACTCTTGGAGACTTTTTTTGAAGAGGCTACCCCCTTGAGGGAGTTCCCAAAGGGAACAAGCATCAGATATATTGATAGATATATAGATAAACAGAGATTGTAAATAAGGACAGCAAACATAAGTTATATGACTACAGGAAGTTCAAAAGATGGGGCCTCATGAGTGTAAAACTGCCTACTCATACAGTACACATAGGTAATTACACATATACACACAGAGAGCAGCAGCAGACAAGAGAAGGAATGTCATTCATATGAACTACAGCTTCTACAAACCTACTGCACCAAATGTAGCTGTATCACCACTGTCTAGTCATAAAATCTCCATCTTTGCTTCCAGCAAAAATACCTTCTTTCATCACTTTTTCTGTGGTGTCTCTCCTGTAGGACATCTTGTACACTTATTATAGTACTGGTTTCATAGCAAAAATGATTTTCTAAGAAATGCTGTGCCCTCTTGAAACAAACACCATCTGTATATTGGTTTACTAGGTTTGTTTATTGTTTACATTTCACCTACAATCCATTGCAATTTGCAGCTGATGTATACCATATAAAAAGTTGCATCACTTACATTTCTTCACAATCTCTCATGTACAAACTATCTGTGGCATTTGCTAATTTTTGGCAAAAAAGACTTCAACTGGTAATTTGGCATCACAAGAGCCAACTTTTGTGAAGGTTTAAGGGCATCTTTCTCTTCTCCTCTAGGCTGTGAAGCTTTTCTTTCAATCTCTCTATTCCTTTATTTTGCTTGAGAAATGTTTGTGAAATCTCTCTCACTTTTTTATATCAGCCTCTTTGGTTGGTGACCATATAACACAACAGTACTGAATTTTACTTCATATGTATACACTGAACATTTTCATCATGAGCTTTCAGTCTCTTGTAGTAAAAGTTCTCATTATCATACCACACAATACTTAGCTAAATATGACTCTTGATTTTTTGTTTTTGACTACCCTAAATCTTTGCATTTTATGTAACTCTCTATCCCAGCTGAGCCTTTACATGGTACAAAGGAATACAAAGGAATTCAAACAGCAGGCCATTGGATCCTTTCTAGGCTGCTGGTGTTTGTGGAAAATATCAGAAACTCACAGAATAGTGTGATAAAAGTTAGAAGGCATACAGATCATTCAAAGAGAATTACCTGAAAATTGTTTTTACAATCATAGAGGTGCAAATAATGAAAATCGTGGACTTGAATCAAAGTATTAAACTAGTCTATTCTGTAACACATCTTTAGTACTCCTTTTAATCACTCTTCTTGGCAATTCGTTCCATATGTTAAAAATCCTGTTGATGAAAAAATAATTTGCCCCATTCGAGGTAAATCGTTTGCCAAAAAGTTTGTATCCATTATTACAAGTAAAATCAGACAAATCAAGACTTAGGTAACTTGACAGATCAAGATTATCAAAACCTCTGATCATTTTGAATACTTGTATTGGATCACCTCTAAAACTTCATTTTTTTTAAGACAAAATATTCAAGTGACTCAATCTCATCTTGTTGGATTTGTTTCTCAGTTCGGGAATCATCTTGGTAGCTCGATGCTATACTCTCTCCATTCTTTCTATGCAGAATTATTATACCCAAGTCAATTTCCTCATTTACCTTTTGTAGTTCAACAGAATTCATACTGTAGCTTGCCTTTTCATTTTTACTACTATGTAAAACTGAACTTATTGATGCTAAAATTCATTTGCCACTTATAAATCCAATTCATCTGTGTGTCTATGTACACTTGAAGCTGTAGATATTCAAATTCATTTGTAGATTTAATTCCATGTTTTGTATCATCAGCAAATTTTGATAACTTGGAATGCAGCCCATTATCAATATCATTATTATACATAAGAAGAGAACCAGTCCCAAGACTGATCTTTGTGGCACTCCACTTGTTACATCTAACCATTCTAAAGTTGGACCATTAATCACTACTCTTTGTTTACGACAGTTAACCACAGGTCCTATCCACTGAAGTTTAACCCTATCAATGCCATGTGACTAAATTTTTGCTAATAATCTTTGATGTGGAACCTTATCAAAAGTATTTTGAAAGTCTAAATAGATAACATTAGCTGCCTGATTTCATCATACATGTAAATCATATCAAAAAAGAAATCAAGCAGATTTGTCGGACATGAGTGATTTAACAGAAAACCATGCTGAGAATCACTCATTAAGTGGCAGTCTTCTAAATGGTTTACATTTCTATCCCCAATAATGGTTTCCATAAGTTTTCCAACTACAGACGTTCAGCGTATAGGACAATAATTTCCAGGCTGTGATTTATTACCAATTTTGAATATCAGTGTTATGTTGGCAAACTTTCATTCATCAGGAACTTTTTCTGTAGCAAGTGACATTGAAAGGGGCAGTCATGGGCTTAACTATCTCATTTTTTGCCTCTTTCATTGTTCTCAGGTAAAACCTATCAGCACCTGCCATTTTAATTATTTTAATTCCTTTCACTGCTGAAAGTATGTTCTCGGCTTTAATGTTAATGTGTTGTACAAAGTTCCCCTCTCTTATCTATGACCCTGGAACTGGAACACGGGTCTGCCTTTGGTCATAACTACAGATGCAAAAAAGTTATTTAATACTTTTGACATGGCTTCCCTGTCTTGAACCAAGTCACCGCTTTCCATAATCAATGGACCTACTGATTGGGTAATGACCTTCTTGCTTTTTTACATAACTGTAGAACTCTTTAGGGTTTCTTTTGCTATTTTTCAGCAATATACACTCCATCTTGACATTTACTTCGTTGTAAAATTCTCTTACTTTCTCTATGCAAATTTACAGTTTACTTTATCATGGTGGTTACTGGATTCCCTGAGTTTCTTATGGTGCTACTTCCTTATACAAAAGGCACTTTTTTATTTTATCATTCCACCACCTCAGTATTATTCCAGAAATAGACTGTCTACTACACATTGGTACCTATGTTCCCTCTGCTGCTTTGAAGATCTTCCCAAAGCTTTTCCAAGCAAAGTTCATGTCATCTTCACTGACTACATCATCCTAGGTTTGTCTGTCATGAGTTATGCAAAGATTATTCAAATTTGCCAGTTCAATATTGGGTACTTTTGGTGACTTTCATTTTTACCAACATTATATGCAGAGTTAAAAGCAGCCTCAAAAGTAATTTGTCGGTGATCACTGGTACAGACTTTTTTCCAACTTCAACATTATTAGTGAGAGCCTCATATGTAGTAAGAACTAATTCTAATACATTCTGGTTGCGAGCAGGTTTCTTGACTAATTAGATTACGGCAAATCTAAGTTCAGTCTACACCTGGAGCTACTGAAGAGGGATTTAACAGTATGTTAAAATTTCCTTCTATGATATAACTTGTTCATTACAAATTTCTGAACTGATCATATAATCTTTCATTTACCTCTGATATCTATGAAGGGGGTGTATAAACTGTCCTTACTGTTATTTTCTTTAATTTCTACAAAAAATGAGGTCTACATTCCTAATGGATACAAAAGTTTTTCAACATGATTTAAATGAGCTTTAACAAAAAGCAGGACAACACCACCTACTTTGTTTGTCCTCTCCCTTTTAAAGAGAGTGTACCCTGGAATTGACTATTTGGTGAGGAACTCTCTATTGCTGATATCTAACACTTGCCACTATCTTAAGACTTCATTTGTATACTCCCAGCGTTAACACAAAATATTTTTAGGCGAAACTGAGACCTATCTAGAAAGGTACTTACGGAGGGGGATAGGTTTGCTCCACACGGGCTGCATTTTTCGACCATAACACAAATATATCTTTAATCATTCCATAGCTTATTACCTCAAATCTATCTTTAATAAATTCCATCTAGTTCAAATCCATCCATTTGAATACTGTATCTAAGTCTTTTTACCCCTGGGGATAGGGGAGAAAGAATACTTCCCACGTATTCCCTGCATGTCGTAAAAGGTAACTAAAAGGGGAGGGAGCGGGGGGCTGGAAATCCTCCCCTCCTGTTTTCACTTTTCTGAAAGAAGGAACAGAGAAGGGGGCCAAGTGAGGATTTTTCCTCTAAGGCTCAATACTCTGTTCTTAACGCTACCTCGCTAATGCGGGAAATGGCAAATATGTATAAAGAAAGAAGGAAGAAGTCTTTTTGCATTATTTTTGATCACCATGTAATACCATCACTTTGTTGACTATAATCTCATCAAGAAAGCACCTGACCATTTTAGCTTTCACTTCTCTGATGAGGTCTGCTATCCTCATGGTATCCCCGACAGAACTACTCTTCTTTTTCAGACATAGTTCAACTTGGTACTCCTTTGAATTTTCCATTATGCCAGGTCTCCTTGATCCAACTTCCTATCTTACCCTTAATATTTTGTTTCAATACCTTCTCTCTGAAAATCCTATGGTTTTCTTTGTCACATGGCTTAGCACTATTAAGAAAAAAAGTCCAATCTCTTTCCTACCATATAAGCTTAATACATGTTATACTGTAGTTAGCTTATAACTAAAATTTGCATGCCATTTCCCGGCACAAATCCATATTCTGCTATATGAATTTTTATCACTTTCAAAACTTTTATTATATATGATGTCCAGTAAACAGGGCCTATTTTGATTTGTAGTTAGCTTAGATCCTAACTTTGAGTACTGGTGTGACGTATGTCATTGCATATCTTGCTTTCATCTAAACTTCGCCTCTTCAATAACATCTATTGGTACTGCTGTTTATGTCTTCTTTCAGGAAACTGGCTGAAATTCCATCCAGTCCTACCTAGCTACAAATACTTTCAAAGAGTATATAAGACCAACCTCTCTGACACTGTCCTCTCACATCCATGAATGCAAAAAAGGGTAGATGAGCAGGCTTCACAAACACATTTCTTAATATAACAAAAGTATTTCTAAATTTAATAATAAAATCAATACCACAACTGATATAAGAGTTGCAGGGTTAAAGAATGGGTGAGATGAACTTTAGATAACCCACTAACCTGCGAGTTAGATACATTTGGCCGTGACACTGAAGAAGTTGCTGCAGGTCCAGCCTTACAGGTTTCACTACTTGGGGTGGAGGCATTTGAGGAAGTTGCACTAGAATTTTGTGGAGGCATGTTCTTCAAAGCAACACTTGGATCTATAAAAAACCTACAACACAAAAAATATAACATTAAAATTACTGTATACTTTCTTATTCAAAATATTTAGGTTTAAGTCTAACTAATATGTAATTATCACACTCCTTGTTTCCAAGTGTACTGGACAACAAAATAAACTTCTTAAAACTTCTCTCTTGCTGTATATTGCTAAATGTTTTTAAGAGGGACTTTCAACAATAATCCAATACTGTCAAAGCTGGGGTGCTCAAAAATCAATAACTAAACAGGACTCAGGCATATGTTTAATGTGGAAGTAGCACACAAACTTGTTCAAGTTTGTTCTGTCACTTCATGCATCATTTTTCCATACAATTAATTACCTAAATTTATATCTTTAAATTATTTTCATATGGAGCAAACACAAAGACAAAAATGTACAGTTTTGTATATATATAAAATGGGTATATTTCATTATTCTTCTGCTTCCCAATGAGTTGTTAAGCTATGCATAACCCCTTAACATCTCTAGACAGATGTGTAAATGAGATGAACGATGCCTCGAGATGAATATTCATGCTCAGAGTTTTGTGTTTCAATTCATCTTAAAAGATGAGTGCAAAGTCTGGGTGGTGGCTGATAATCTCTCCCACTGTTAGTTGCCCTTCAAATATGCCAATGATGGCACATTCTTATTTCATTGCTAACAGTTAGAAGTGGACTCCAGTTGCTAACAGTTAGAAGTCATTTTGGGCAAAGCTGTATCATCAGGGACCTTCCCTCACTCCAAAAGTTCCCTCACTCCAAAAGAGTCCATCATTTCCCCACTCCTCTGTGGAGTGTAACCCTGAAGCTGAAGGAGTCCCATCATTGGGGTCCTGGGGTTGTATAACAATAAAATTACTATGCTGCACTACAGCCAACAAGAGTGTTACATGAAACACCCTTCTGGTTTAGTTTTAGAATAGTGGAAGAATGGAATAAACTGAGGTAAAACTGTCAATGTTGACATATATGCATCAAAAAGCTAACAAACTACATGACAGCAGAGAAGTTTAAGAGTACTCCCATACTTTATAAACAAATCAGTAATTACATACACACAAAATATATACACATACAGTGTTGAGATGGCAACACAAGTCTAAAACTCTCTCGTCAAAACACATAAACAGTATTAACACAATTCAGTAGACTGGAACCAGAGCATTTTAGAGAAAGTTTTGTGAAATTTACAATACAGGAGTAAGAAATCAGGTATCTCTAGCCTCAGATACAGAGGGAATGTAAAGAAAGGGAAAAATGGTTTAATATAAGATGTCAAAAAGCAAAGGAGCTTTGAGTTATGCAGAGACAAAAACTGGCAAAACTCAAGCCGGCCTGCATTTGCAAGGCATAAGAATGCAAGGAATGAGTATAACAGGATAAGAAAGGGGGTACAAAAACACTTTAAAAATACTATGAACAGGATGAGAAAATTCAAAAGTTTTCCATAAAAGTAGAAGGGATGGAAATGCAGGTACACATGGGTGTGCATCATGCCGAAGAAACTGTTTGTGGAATGAAAGTGACAAAAACTTGCGTTCAATATATCATTTTATGCTTATTCTACTTGATCACTGTTTCCCATGTCAGCAAGGTAACGCCGGGAAACAGACCAAGAAAGACCCACCAACTCATTTACACACACATATACAAACATGCACTTATATGCACAATACATACATATACATACCAACATAAACATATATACATACACACACATATACACATGTGCATATTCATACTTGCTCACCTCCATCTTTTTCTGACGCCACACCACCCCACAGGAAATAGCATTGCCACCCCCTGTGTCAGTGAGGTAGAGCCAGGAAACAGACAAAAAAGGCCAAATTTGCTCATACTCAGTCTCTAGTTGTTATGTGTAATGCACCAAAACCACAGTTCCCTATCCACATCTACGCCCCACAGACCTTTCCATGGTTTACACCAAACGTTTCAAATGCCCTGGTTCAGTCCATTGACAGCACATCAACCCCAGTATACCACATCATTCCATTTCACTCTATTCCCTGCACGCCTTTCACCCTCCTGCATGTTCAGGCCCAGACCGCTCAAAATCCCTTTCACTCCCTTCCACTTCCCATTTGGTCTCCCACTTCTCTTTGTTCCCTCTACCTCTGATACATATGTCCTCTTTGTCAACCTTTCTTCACTCATTCGTTCCATACGTCCAAATCATTTCAACACACCCTCTTCTGCTCACTCAACCACACTCTTTTTATTACCACACATCTCTCTTACCCTTACATTACT
>JAYMFT010143972.1:0-12766 GCA_038088735.1 Panulirus argus
AGAAAGGATTCTAAATAAGGAAAAAAGGATTTGGGAGGTATAGAAAGGATTTTGTAGACGTAGGAAGGATTCAGGAGACAGAGAAAGGATTCTAAATCATAAAAAAAGAAAGGATTTGGGAGGAGTGAAAATTATTTTGTAGACATAGGTAGGATTCAGGAGGCAGAGAAAGGATTCTAAATGAGAAAAAAAGGATCTGGGACTTATAGAAAGGATTTTCTATATTTAGGAAGGATTCAGGAGGCAGAGAAAGGATTCTAAATAAGACAAAAAAAAAAAAAAAAGAAAAAGGATTTGGGAGCTATAGAAAGGATTTTGTAGACGTAGAAAGGATTCAGGAGGCAGAGAAAAGATTCTGAATAAGAAAAAAAGGATTTGGGAGGTATAGAAATTTTATTGTATTCGTTGGAAGGATTCAGGAGGCAGAGAAATGATTCTAAATAAGAAAATAAAAAAGGATTTGGGAGGTATAGAAAAGATTTTGTAGACGTAAGAAGGATTTAGGAGGCAGGGAAGGGATTCTAAATAAGAAGAAAAGGATTTAGGAGGCAGGGAAAGGATTCTAAATAAGAAGAAAAGGATTTAGGAGGCAGGGAAAGGATTCTAAATAAGAAGAAAAGGATTTAGGAGGTATAGAAAAGATTTTGTTGACGTAGGAAGGATTCAGGAGGCACATAAAGGATTCTAAATAAGAAAAAAGATTTGGGAGGTGTAGAAAGGATTTTGAGGACGTAAGAAGGATTCAGGAGGCAGAGAAATGATTCTAAATAAGAAAAATGGATTTGGGAGGTATTGAAAGGATTTTGTAGGGTAAGGAATTTTCACGAGGAAGAAAAAGGATTCTAAATAAGAAAAAAAAAAACGATTTTGGTGTTATAGAAAGGATTTTGTAGAAGTAGGAAGGATTCAGGAGGCAGAGAAAAGATTCTAGATAAGAAAAAAAGGATTTGGTAGGTATAGAAATGATTTTCTAGACGTAGGAAGGATTCAGGAAGCAGAGAAAGGATTCCAAATAAGCATCAGATGATTTGGGAGGTACAGAATGGATTTTTTTAGGCGTAAGAAAGGTTCAGGAAACAGTGAAAGGATTCTATAAGCGAAAAAAATGATTTGGGAGGTATAAAAAGGATTTTGTAGACGGAAGAAGGATTCAGGAGGCAGAGAAAGGATTCTAAATAAAAAAAAAAGGAATTTGGGAGGTATAGAAAGGATTTTGTTGACATAGGAAAGATTCAGGAGGCAGAGAAAGTATTCTAAATAAGAAGAAAATGATTTTGGAAGTATAGAAATGATTTTTTAGGCGTAGGAAGGATTCAAGAGGTAGAGAAAGGTTTGTAATTAAGAAAAAAAGGATTTGGGAGGTTTAAAAAGCATTTTTTTAGGCGTATGAAGGATTCAGGAGGCAGAGAAAGGATTCTAAATACGAAGAAAATGATTTGGGAGGTATAGAAAGGATTCTTTAGACGTAGGAATTATTCAGGAGGCAGAGAAAGGATTCTTAGTAAGATAAAAACGATTTGGGAGGTATAGAAAGGATTTTGTAGACGTACGAAGAATTCAGGAGGCAGAAAATGATTTTAAATGAGAAGAAGAGGAACTGGAGGTATTGAAAGGATTTTTCAGACGGAGGAAGGATTCAGGAGGAAGAGAAAAGATTCTAAATAAGAAAAAAAATTGGAAGGTATTGAATGGATTTTTTTAGGCGTAGGAAGGATTCAGAAGGCAGACAAAGGATTTTAAATAAAAAAAAAGAGAATTTCTGAGGTATACAAAGGTTGTTGTCGACGTTGGAAGAATTCAGGAGGCAGAAAAAGCATTCTAAATAAGATAAAAAGGATTTGGGAGGTATAAAAAGTATTTTTAGGCAGAGAAAGGATTCAGGAGGTATAAAAAGGATTTTGTAGACGGAAGAAGGATTCAGGAAGCAGAAAAAGGATTGTAAGTAAGAAAAAAAAAGAAAAGGACTTGGGAGGTATAGAAAGGATTTTGTAGACGTAGGAAGGATTCAGGAGGCAGAGAAAGGATGCTGGATAAGAAAAAAGGATTTGGTAGGTATACAAAGGATTTTGTAGAAATAAAAAGGATTCAAAAGGTAGAGAAAGCATTCTAAATAAGAAAAACAAGATTTTGGAGGTACAGAAAGGATTTTTTAGGCTTTGAAAGATTCAGGAGGCAGAAAGAGGATTCTAAAAGCGATAGAAAGAATTTAGGAGGTATAGAAATGAATTTTTAGACGTAAGAAGTATTCAGGAGGCAGAGAAAGAATTCTAAAAAAGAAAAAGGGATTTGGGAGTTATAGAAAGGATATTGTTGGCGTAGGAATGATTCAGGAGGCAGAGAAAGGATTCTAAATAAGGAAAAAAGGATTTGGGAGGTATAGAAAGGATTTTGTAGACGTAGGAAGGATTCAGGAGGCAGAGAAAAGGATTCTAAATAATTAAAAAAGGATTTGGGAGGAAGGAAAATTATTATGTAGACGTAGGAAGGATTCAGGAGGCAGAGAAAGGATGCTAGATAAGAAAAAAGGATTTGGTAGGAATACAAAGGATTTTGTAGAAGTAAAAAGGATTCAAAAGTTAGAGAAATGATTCTATATAAGAAAAACTGGATTTGGGAGGTACAGAAACGATTTTTTAGGCTTTGGAAAGATTCAGGAGGTAGAAAAAGGATTCTAAAAGCGATAGAAAGGACTTAGGAGGTATAAAAATGATTTTGTAGCCGTATGAAGTATTCAGGAGGCAGAGAAAGAATTCTAAAAAAGAAAAAGGGATTTGGGAGGTATAGAAAGGATATTGTAGGCGTAGGAAGGATTCAGGAGGCAGAGAAAGGATTCTAAATAAGGAAAAAAGGATTTGGGAGGTATAGAAAGGATTTTGTAGACATAGGAAGAATTCAGGTGGCAGAGAAAGGATTCGAAATAATAAAAAAAGGATTTGGGAGGAATGAAAATTATTTTGTATGCGTAGGAAGGATTCAGGAGGCAGAGAAAGGATTCTAAATGAGAATAAAGGGATTTGGGAGCTATAGAAAGGATTTTCTAGATTTAGGAAGGGTTCAGAAGGCAGAGAAAGGATTGTAAATAAGAAGAAAAGGATTTGTATGGGATAGAAAGGATTTTGTAGACGTAGAAAGGATTCAAGAGGCAGAGAAAAGATTCTAAATAAGAAAAAAAGGATTTAGGAGGTATAGAAACTATTTTGTATTCGTAGGAAGGGTTCAGGAGGCAGAGAAATGATTCCAAATAAAAAAAAAAAGGATTTGGGAGGTATAGAAAGAATTTTGTAGACGTAAGAAGGATTTAGGAGGCAGGGAAAGGATTCTGGATAAGAAAACAATGATTTAGAAGGTATAGAGGGGATTTTGTAGACGTAGGAAGGATTCAGGAGGCACAGAAAGGATTCTAAATAAGAAAAAAAGATTTGGGAGGTATAGAAAGGATTTTGTAGAAGTTGGAAGGATTCACGAGGCAGAAAAGGGATTCTACATAAGAAAAAAAAAAAGGATTTGGGAGGTAGAGAAAGAATTTTGTAAACGTACATAGGATTCAGGAGGCAGAGAAAGGATTCTAGATAATATAAAAGTATTTGGGAGTTATTAAAAGAATTTTTTAGACGTAGGAAGGATTCAAGAGGCAGAGAAAGGATTCTAAGTAAGAAGAAGAAGAAGAAGAAGAAAAAAAAGAGGACTTGTGAGGTATAGAAAGAATTTTGTAGGCATAGGAAGGATTCATGAGGCAGAGAAAGGATTCTAAATAAGAAAAAGAGGATTTCGGAGGTATAGAAAGGATGTTTTAGATGTAGGAAAGATTCAGGAGGCAGAGAAAGGATTCTAAATAAGAAAAAAGGATTTGAGAGGTATAGAAATCATTTTGTAGACGTAGGAAGGATTCAGGATGCAGAGAAAGGATTCTGAATAAGTAAAAGAGGATTTGTGAGGTATAGAAAGGACTTAGTAGACGTAGGATGGATTCCGGAGGCAGGGAAAGGATTCTAAATATGAAAAAAAGAAAAATTGGTTGGTATAGAAAGGATTTTTTAAAAGTAGGAAATATTAAGGAGGCGGAGAAAGGATTCTAAATAAGAAAAAAAGGATTTGGTAGGAAAGGCAAGGATTTTATAGACTTTGGAAAGATTCAGGAGGCAGAGAAAGGATTCTAAATAAGTAAAAAAGGATCTGGGAGGTATAAAAAGAATTTCATTGTCGAAGGAAGGATTCAAGAGGCAGAGAAGGAATTTTAATTAAGAAAAAAAAAAAAGATATGGGAGGTTTAAAAAGGATTTTGTAGACGTTGGAAGAATTCAGGAGGCAGAGAAAGGATTCTAAATAAGAAAAAAGGGATTTGGGAGGTTGAGAAAGGATTTTATAGACGTAGGAAGGTTTTAGGAGGCAGAGAAAGGATTCTAAATAATAATAATAAAAAAGGATTTGGGAATCATGGAAATGATTTTAGAGGTGTAGGAAGGATTCAGGAGGCAGGGAAAGCATTCTGAAAAAGACAAAAAGAACTTGGGAGGTATGGAAAGGATTTTGTAGACGTATTAAGGGTTCAGGAAGCAGAGAAAGGATTCTAAATAAGAAAAAAAAAAAAGGATTTGGGAGATATAGAAAGGTTTTTTTATTCGTTGGAGGGATTCAGGAGGCAAAGAAAGGATTTTAAATGCGAGAAAATGGACTTTTGAGGTATAGAAAGAGTTTTGTAGACGTAGGAAGGATTCAGGAGGCAGAGAAAGTATTGTAAATATGAGAAAAAGGATTTGGGAGGTATAGGAAGGATTTTGTAGACGTATGAAGAATTCAGGAGGCAGAGAAAGGATTCTAAATAATAATAATAAAAAAAAAGGATTTGGGAGGTATAGAAAGAATTTTTTAGACGTAGGTTTCGTGAGGCAGAGAAAGGATTGTAAAGAAGAAAAATATGATTTGGCATGTATAGAAGGGATTTTTTAGACGTTTGAAGGATTCAGGAGGCAAAGAAAGGATTCTAAATAATAATGATAATAAAAAAAGGATATGGGAGGTATTTAAAGAATTTTGTAGGCGTAGGAAGGATTCAGGAGGCAGAAAGAGGATTCTAAATAAGAAAAAAAAAAAAAAGATTTTGGAGGTATAGAAAGGACTTTGTAGACGTAGGAATGATTCAGGAGGCAGAAAAAGGGTTCTAAATTAAAAAAAGGATTTGGTATGTATAAAAAGGGTTTTGTAGACGTAGGAGGGATTCAGGAGGCAGAAAAAGGACTCTAAATAAAAAACGATTTGGGAGGTATAGAAATTTTTTTTTAGGCGTACGAAGGCTTCAAGAGGCAGAGAAATGATTCTAAAGAAGAAGATAAAAAAGGATTTGGGAGGTATAGAAAGAATTTTGTAGGCGTATGAAGGATTCATGAGGCAGAGAAATGAGTCTAAATAAGAAAAAATGGGTTAAGAGGTATAGAAATGATTTTGTAGACGTAGGAAGGATTCGGGAGGCAGAAAAAGGATTTTAGATAAGAAGAATAGGATTTGGTAAGAATTGAAAGGATTTTGTAGACATAGGAAGGATTCAGGAGGCAGAGAAAGGATTCTAAATAAGAAATAAAGGATTTGGGAGATGTAGAAAGGATTTTGTATCTGTAGGAAGGATTCAAGAGGCAATAAAGGTGTTTAAATAACATTAGAAGGATTTGGGAGGTATAGAATCGGCTTTTTTATTCGTAGGAATTATTCAAGAGGCAGAGAAAAATTTCTAAAAGCGAATGAAACGATTTGGCAGATATAAAAAGGATTTTGTGGACATAGGAAGGATTCAGGAGTTAGAGAATGGATTGTAAATAAGAAGAAGAAGAAAAAAAAAAAAGATTTGAGAGCTATAGAAAGGGTTTTGTAGACATAGGAAGAATTCAGGAGTCAGAGAATGGATTCTAAATAAGAAAAAAAGAACTTGGGAGGTATAGAAAATATTTTGTATTCGTAAGAAGGATTCAAGAGGCAATAAAGGTTTTTAAATAACATAAAAAGGATTTGGGAGGTATAGAAGGGTTTCTTATTCGTAGGATTTATTCAGGAGACAGAGAAATATTTCTAAAAGCGAATGAAAGGATTTGGCAGGTATGAAAAGGATTTTGTGGACATAGGAAGAATTCAGGAGGCAGGGAAAGGATTCTAAATAATAAAAAGAGGATTTGGGAGGTACAGAAAGGATTTTTTAGACGTAGGAAAGATTCAGGAGGCAGAGAAAAGATTCTAAAAGCGAGAAAAGGGACTTGGGAGGTATAAAAATGATTTTGTGGATATAGGAAGTATTCAGGAGGCAGAGAAAGAATTCTAAATAAGAAAAAGGGATTTGGGAGGTATAGAACGGATTTTGTAGACGTAGGAAGGATTCGGGAGGCAGAGAAAGGATTCTAAATAAGGAAAGAGGATTTGGGAGGTATAGAAAGAATTTTGTAAATCTAGGAAGGATTCAGGAGGCAGGGAAAGGATTCTAGATAAGAAAAAAGGATTTGGTAGGTATACAAAGGATTTTGTAGACGTAGAAAGTATTCAAAAGGTAGAAAAGGATTCTGAATAAGAAAAAGAGGATTTAGGAGGTAGAGAAAGAATATTTTAGGCTTAGGAAAGATTCAGGAGGCAAAGAAAGGATTCTAAAAGCGAAAAAAAAAGATTTGGGAGGTATAAAAATGATATTGTAGACGTAACAATATGGGAGTGTGTGAGTAACCAGAGGGGGATAAACCTTAATACAACAAGATAGTGTGTGAGAAACCAGTTGGGGATAAACCTCAATACAATATGGAAGTGTCTGAAAAATCAGTGGGGGATAAACCTCAATACAATATGGAAGTGTGTGAAAAGTTAGTAGGGTATAAATCTCTATACAATATGGGAGTGTGTGAGAAAAGAATGAAGAATAAACCTCAATACAGTATGGAAGTGTATGGGAAACCAGTGGGGGAATAAAAATAATACAATATGAAAGTGTATGAGAAATCAGTAGGGGGTAAACCTCAATACAATATGTGAGAATGCAGTAGGGGATAAACCTCAATACAATATGGGAGTGTGTTAGAAACCAGTGGGGAAAAACGTCAATACAACATGGGAGTGTGTGAGAAACTAGCGGAGGATAAACAATACAATATGAGAGTGAGTGAGAAACCAGTGGGGTATAAATCTCAATACAATATGGGAATGTGTGAGAAACCAGTAGGGGATAAAGCTAAATGTAATATGGGAGTATTTGGGAAAAAAGTTAGAGATAAACTTCAAGACAATATGGGAGCCTGTGAGAAACCAGTTGGGGATAAACCTCATTATAGTATGTGAGTTTGTGATAAACAAGTGGGGGATAAACCTCAATAATATATAGGAGTGTGTGAGAAACCGGCGGTCTGATAAACCTCAATACAATAAGGGAGTTTGTGAGAAACCAGTGGGGATAAAACTCATTATAATATACGAGTGTTCGAGAAACCAGTGGGGAATAAACTTCAAACCATTATGGGATAAAACTCAATACAATATGGGAATGTATGAGAAACAAGTGGGGGATAAGTCTCAGTGCGTTACAGGAGTGTGTGAGAAAGCAGTGGGGGATAAACATCAATACAAAACAGGAGTGTGTGAGAAACCAGTGGGGGATGAGCCTCAATACAACATAGGAGTGTTTGAGAAACTAGTGGAGGATAAACGTCAACACAATATGGGAGTGTGTAAGAAACCATTAAGGGATAAACATTATTACAATATGGGAATGTATGAGAAACAAGTGGGGGATAAGTCTCAGTGCGTTACAGGAGTGTGTGAGAAACCAGTGGGGAACTAACCTCAATACAATATAGAGTGTTTGAGAAACCACTGGGGGATAAACCGCAACACAATATGGGAGTGTATGAGAAACCAGTTGGGGATAAACCTCAATACAATATGGGAGTGTGTGAGAAACCAGTGGAAGATAAACGTCAATACAATATGGGAGTGTTTGTGAAACCAGTGGGAGATAAACCTCAATACAATATGGGAGTGTGTGAAAAACACTAGGTTATAAACCTAAATACAATATAGGAAATTTTGAGAAACCAGTGGGGAATAAACCTCAATACAATATGGGAGTTTGTGAGAAACCATTGAGGGATAAATCTCAATACAATATGGGAGTGATCGAGAAACCACTGCGGAATAAACCTCAATACAATATGGGAGTGTTCGAGAAGCCAGTGGTGGGATAAATCTCAATGCAATATGGGAGAGTGTGAGAAAACAGTGGGGGATAAACCTCATTACAATATATGAGTGTTTGAGAAACCACTGGGGGATAAACTTCAATACAGTATGGGAGTGTGTGAGAAACTAGTCGGGGATGAACCTCAATACAATATGCGAGTTTGTTTGAAACCATTAGGGGTAAACCTGAATACAAAATGGGAGTGTGTGAGAAACCAGTGGGAGGTAAACCTCGATGCAATATGAGAGTTTTAGGGACAAAAGTGGAAGATAAACCTCAAGACAATATGGGAGTGTGTAAGAAACTAGTGGGGGATAAACCTGAATACAATATGGGAGTGTGTGAGAATCAAGTGGGCGATAAATCTCAATACAATATGGGATTTTTTGGAGATACCAGTGGAGGACAAATCTCGAAACAATATAGGAGTGTGTGAGAAACCAATGGGGGATAAAAATCAATACAATATGGAAGGTTGTGAGAAAATAGTGTGGGATAAACCTCAAGAGAAAATAGGTGTTTGTGAGAAACCAGTCGGGGATTAGCCCCGATACAATATGGGAATGTGTGAGAAACCAGTGGGGGATAAACTTCAATACAATGTGGGAGTGCGGGAGAGACCATTAGGGGATAAACATCATTACAATATGGAAGTGTGTGAGAATCCAGTGGGGAATAAACCTCAGTACAAAATGGGAGTGTGTGAGAAACCAGTGGGGGATGAACCTTAATACAATATAGAAGTGTGTGAGAAACAAGAGGGGCTAAACCGCAACACAATATGGGAGTGTTCGAGAAACTAGTGGGAGATAAACTTCAATACAATATGGGATTATATGAGAAACCAATGGAGGATAAAGCTAAATACAATATGGTAGCGTATGAGAAACCAGTGGGGGATAAACCTCAATACAATATGAGAGTGTGTGAGAAACCAATATAGGATAAACATCAATACAATATGGGAGTGTGTGTGAAAGCAATGTGGGATAAACCTCAATCCAATATGGGAATATGTGACTAACAAGTGGGGGATAAACCTCAATACAATATGGGAGTTTGTGAGAAATCAGTGGGGGATAATTTTCACTACAATATGGGAGAGTGTGAGAAACACGTAGGAGATAAACCTCAATATAATATGGGAGTGTGTGAGAAACCAGTGGGCTAAACCTCATTACAATATATGAGAGTTTGAGAAACCAGTGAGGGATAAACGTTAATACAGTATGGGAGAGTAAGCAGAGGGGGATAAACCTCAATACAGTATGGGAGTTTGTGTGAAACAGTTAGGGGTAAACCTGAATACAATATGAGAGTGTGTGAGAAACCAGTGGTGGAGAAATCTCAAAACAATATGGGAATGTGTGAGAAACCTGTAGGGGATAGACGTCAACATAATATAAGAATGTGTGAGAAACCACCGATGGATAAATCTCAATATAATATGGGGGTGTGTGTGAAACCAGTAGGGGATAAACATCAATACAATACAGGAGTGTGAGTGAGATCATTGGAGGTAAACATCAATGCAATATGAAAGTTTGTGAGAAACCAGTGGGGGATAAACCTTAATACAATGTGGGAATGTGTGAGAAACCAGTGAGAATAAATCTCAATACAAAATGGTAGTGTGTGAGAAACCAGAGGGGGATAAACCTCACTATAATATGGGAGTGTGTGAGAAACCATTGGGGGAAAAATCTCAATACAGTATGGGAGTGTTTGAGAAACATTTTGAGGATAAACCAAAATACAATACGGGAGTGTGTGAGAAATCAGTTTGGGATAAGTCTCAATACAATATGGGACTGTTTGAGAAACCACTGGGAGATAAACCTCAATACAATATGGGATTGTATGGGAAACCAGTGGGGGACAAACCTCAATACAATATGGGAGTGTGTGACAAACGAGTAGGGGATAAACCTCAATACAACGTAGGAGTATGTGAAAAATCAATGGAGGATAAACGTCAATACAATATGGGAGTGTGTGTGAAACCAGTGAGGAATAAACCTCATTACAATATGGGAGTGTGTCAAAAACCAGTGGGGGATAAACCTCAATACAATATGTGATTGTGTGAGAAACTAGTGGGGGTAAACCTCAGTACAACATGGGATTGTGTGAGAAACCTGTGGGGAATAAACCTCAGTTCAGTACGGGAGTGTCTGAAAAACCGTAGGGGGATAAACCTCAATATAATATGGGAGTGTATAAAAAACTGCAGCAGGTAAACCTCAATACAATATGGAATTGTGTGAGAACACAGTGGAGGATAAACCTCAATACAATATGGGAGGGTGTGGGAAGCCAGTGGGAGATAAATATCAATACAATATTGGAGAGTGTGAGAAATCAGTGGGGGATAAAAATCAATACAATATGGAAGTGTGTGAGAAACCAGTGGGGAATAGTCGTCAATAGAATATAGAAGTGTGTGGGAAAACAATGGGGGATAAATCTCAATATATTATGGAAATGTGTTTGAAACCAGTGGGGGATAAACGTCTATACAACTTGGGAGTGTGAGAGAAACCAGTGGAGGATAAACGTCAATACAATATGGGTGTGTGTGAGAAATGAGTGGGGGATAAACCTCAATAATATATGGGAGTATGTGAAAAACTAGCGGGGGATAAAGCTCAATGCAATATGGGAGTATTTCGGAAAGAAGTTTGAGATAAATTTCAAGACAATATGGGATTGTGTAAGAAACCAGTGGGGGATAAACCTCCTTAGAATATGGAAGTGTGTGTGAAACAAGTGAGGGATATACCTCAATAAAATATTGGAGTTCTTGAGAAACGAATGAGGGATAAACCTCAATGATATATGGGAGCGTCTGAGAAACCAATGGGGGGATAAACCTCAATGAAATATGGGAGTGTGTGAGAAACCAGTGGAGGATAAATCTTATTACAATATATGAGAGTTTGAGAAACCAGTGGAGGATAAACCTAATTACAATATATGAGTGTTTGAGAACCCAGTGGAGGATAAACTTCAATACAGTATGGGCGTGTGTGAGAAACCAGTGAGGGATAAACTTCAATACAATACGGGAGTGTGTGAGAAATCAGTGGGGGATAAATCTCAATACAATATGGGAATGCGTGAAAAACCATTGGGGGATAACCCTCAATGAAATATGGGGGATTGTTAGAAACCAGTGGGGGATAAATTTCAAAAAAATATGTGAATGTGTGAGAAACCAGTGGGGGATAAACCTCAATACAATATAGGAGTGTGAGAGAAACCTGTGGGGGATGAACCTCAATACGTTATAGGAGTGTGTGAGAAACCTGTGGGGGATTACCGCAACACAATGTGGGTGTGTGGAAGAAACTAATGAGGCATAAACCTCACTACAATATGGGAGTGTGTGAGAAACCAGTGGGGGATAAACCTAAATACAATACGGTAAAATATGAGAGACTAGTGGGGGATAATCATCAATACAATATGGGAGAGTGTGAGAAACCAGTGAAGGATAAACGTCAATATAATATGGTAGTATGTGTAAATCCAGTGGGGGGATAAACCTCATTGAAACATGAGAGTGTGTGAGAAACCAGTGGGGGATAAACCTTAATAAAAAATTGGGTGATAAACTTCAATACAATATGGGAGTGTGTGGAAAACCAGTGGAGGATAAACCTCAGAACAATATGGGAGTGCATGAGAAACCAATGGGGTATAAACCTAAATACTACATTGGAGTGTGACAGAAACCAGCGGGGTATAAACCTCAATAAAATATGAAAATTTGTGAGAAACCAGTGGAGGATAAACGTCAATACAATATGGGGATATGTGTGAAACTTTTTGGGGATAAACCTCAATGCAATATGGGAGTATGTGAGTAACAAGAGGGGGATAAACCTCAATACAACATGATAGTGTGTGATAAACCAGTTGGGGAAAAACCTCAATACAATATGGGAGTGTCTGAAAAATCAGTGGGGGATAAACCTCAATACAATATGGGAGTGTGTGAAAAGCCAGTAGGGTATAAATCTCAATACAATATGGGAGTGTGTGAGAAAAGAGTGTAGGATAAACCTCAACACAGTATGGAAGTGTATGGGAAACCAGTGGGGATTAAATTTCAATACAATATGACAATGTGCGAGAAATCAGTGGGGAATAAACCTCAGTACAATATGGGAGTGTGTGAGAAACCACTGGGGGATAAAAATAATACAATATGGAAGTGTATGATAAACCAGTGGGGGATAAACCTCAATACAATATAGAAGTGTGTGAGAAAGCAGTGAGGGATAAACACCAATACAAAATAGGAGTGTGTGAGAAACCAGTGGGGGATGAGCCTCAATACAACATGGGAGTGTTTGAGAAACTAGTGGGGGATAAACGTCTATACAATATGGGAGTGTGTAAGAAACCATTAAGGGATAAACATTATTACAATATGGAAGTTTGTCAGAAACCAGTGGGGAATAAACCTCAGTAGAAAATGAGAGTGTGTGAGAAACCAGTGGGGAACTAACCTCAATACAATACAGAGTGTTTGAGAAAGCAGTGGGGGATAAACCGCAA
>JAYMFT010143983.1:0-12766 GCA_038088735.1 Panulirus argus
AAAGAAACCTGGATGTTCTGGCTCTGAGTGAAACGAAGCTCAAGGGTAAAGGGGAAGAATGGTTTGGAAACATCTTGAGAGTGAAGTCAGGAGTTGGTGAAAGGACAAGAGCTAAGGAAGGGATAGCACTACTTCTGAAGCAGGATTTGTGGGATAGTGTAAGGAAGTAAACCCTAGACTGATGTGGGTAAAACTGAAAGTGGATGGTGAGAGATGGGTGATCATTGGTGCTTATGCACCTGATTATGAAAAGAAAGATATTAAGAGTCAAGCGTTTTGGGAGCAGCTGAGTGAGTGTGTCAGCAGTTTTGGTGCACGAGACCGGGTATTACTGATGGGTGATTTAAACGCGAAGGTGAGTAAAGTGGCAAAGGAGGGTATAATTGGTGCACATGGGGTATTCAGTGTTGTGAATGGAATTGGTGAAGAGCTCATGGATTTATGTGCTGAGAAAAGACTAGTGACTGGGAATACCTGGTTTAAAAAGAGAGATATTCGCATGTATACATATGTGAGTACAAGAGATGGCCAACGGGCATTATTGGATTATGTATCAGTTGATAGGCGTGTAAAAGAGAGACTTTTGGATGTAAATGTACTGAGACGGGCAGCTAGTGGGGTGTCTGATCACTGTCTTGTGGAGGCGAAGGTGAAGATTTGTAGAGATTTTCAAAAAAGAGAGAATGTTGGGGAGAAGAGAGTGGTGAGAGTAAGTGAGCTTCGAAAGGAGACTTGTGTGAAGAAATATTAGGAAAGATTGAATGTAGAATGGCAAAAGGTGAGAGCAAGTGAAGTGAGGGGAGTGGATGAGGAATGGAATGTATTTAAGAAAAAGGTGATGGCATGTGCAAGAGATGCATGTGGCATGAGAAAGGTGGGAGGTGGGCAGATTAGGAATATTGTTGGAACTACTATTCCTTCAAACATACCCATTTTTGCTCTCTGAGATAATATTCTCTCCTTCCACACATTCTACATCACTCCCAGAACCTTTGCCCCCTCCCCTACCCCTGGACCAATTTCTATTAAAGAGTCGTAGTGTTACCCTGGACCTTTTTAAAGGCTCCTTCAGCCTAAGGCAGTGCTACTTCCAGCAGCAGAAAAATGGAGACTACTTTGGAATGAGAAGTTCTTTAAGGAGGCTTTACTCCCAGTGATACTGCCTCACCAGTAGACAATCTGCAAAAGGTAACATCACAGGTGAGAAGTCACTGTTGATGAAGTTGCATCATTGTCTTTGCAAGGAAAACAGCACAACATTGCCTCGGACCTTCTCACTCCAAAGGAGCCAATCTTACCTGCTTCAGTGGGAAGAGGAGCCTTGACACTCCAGTAGTCCAATAAAAGGAGTATCAGGTTTACATAATAATAATAACAACAACAACAATGATAATAATAATAATTATATTCATAATGCTCATCAGGCAGCAACTCATATCAACTGTAACAACAAACTCATTCAAACCCCATGGATGATACTGATATCATTTTGTTTCTAATTCTGTTCTTTTATATGTACTACTATTTGTAGTGTTACACTCTAATTAATCTGCAATTGAATATGCCATTATTTGATAGAAAGCGATGTAATGTGAACAACAAACTTGGCATTACTTCCAGTGACTAATGAAAAGGTATTTTGATGCTTTTCATATATTTATTCAAGACTTTCTCCAGCTTCAAGAGCATAAGTGAACTTTGAGTAATACATGACCTGAGTATATGTAAACAGAGAATGTGATAATAGGCATGAGTGAAGTGGTGGACTCAGTACATCAGTTTAGTATAGTACATCAGTTTAATATACATTTCATCCAAGATTTCTTGTGGAAATAAATATGCTCAACTTACTTAACAGTGTACAAAGTCAACTTCAAACTACAGCTGAATCTTTGACATTACAGCAAAGTATAAGTACATCATACAACATAGGTAATATGTGTTCATTCCAAAGGGGTCAAGAAAAATATACTGCTAAAAAAAAAAAAAAAAAAAAAAAAAAAAAAAAAAAAATGCTGGGATGGAGGCAATAATGTAACAATGTATCTGTAAGTGGCAAAGAATTTTCACATCTGCCATTGCAGTATTAAGCAAGACATTTTACTACTGCTCGGCAGATTACACCATGGTTGCTAACATCACACACAAACATAATGTCTTTCTTTGATATACTTGAAAGATCATAAAACTAAAATTGAGAATCATTATTTTCCTTCTCAAGTTTGATTTCTTCAAGTCTTTTCAGGATGGCAGCTGTATCAAGTCCAGCTTCCATATTGTACCTCAGAGATAGCTCCAACTGCTTCTCCTCTAACCCATCAATATGGTCATACAATCTCCTCTCAAACTTGTTGTCTACATTGCTTTCTTCACGGAGGACGCAGAAGTACAAGAGGAAGATTGTTAAACTTAGAGTAACCACAAAGGGTTGATACCAAGGGTTTTTTTTTGTGTCCAGCTGCTTACCACCATATGTATCATGTGCTTTCCATGTAGCAGCACGACTTGTAGAGAACTTTATAGGCTCATCTAAATCAAGTTCTTCAGTTGGTGATTTGGTTGTTTTAAATCTGTACTTTACAGCAGTCAGTCTAGGATGATACCAGGGACTGAGGGTGAATAAAGAAGTTCATATTAGTCAGAGCACAACAACTGCATTTGTGAAGCGTTTCCTTACCTAAACCCTAAGAGTACTGAATATAAGTTTCCAAAAAATATTCACCACAAAGTTTCCTACTTAATGTACAACAAAGTGTTTCATAAATCTTTCATACAAAGGTAATGTTGCTCTGTACACAGTAGTCCCAGAGAAGGTAAGCATTAAATGAAAAGGAAAACAACTTGGGAAAAGTATTTGTTTTAGACACACACACACACACACACACACACACACGAAAAAAAATCATAATAATCCACGATCCTTAACCGTACATTACCATTTCCTACTTGGCTTTCCTAGTACGTACTGATCAAAATGCTATTGACAAAGTCAAATCAAAATTTCCTTAATTCTACCCTAAACTTTCACCTTAGCAAATGATAATAATTCAAGTATTCTTTACATTTTTAGTCCACAATTTCATTATGCTGTGAAGCCCTGCTAACTCTGAGTTTTCATTTTTCTCCATACAAAAAAAAATCTGTCACCAACACCCACTCCCCTAGACTAAAACCTTGGGGTTAGAGCCCCAGCAATCACTTTTAAAGTTCTTAATGAGGGGCCCTTCTCAAGCTTCTCACAAATATCATGCCCCCCAGTTTTCCCCCCTTTTAATATGGATTAACAATACCTTTCAGTTATGCATGTGGAACTCATATCCTTTTATTTGTTGAAGCAGAATCTACAGCTACATTTTTTTACTTAGAGAAATACCTAGAGAAATCTACCTACTCTGTAGTTTTATCAACACAAGCTTGCAAGTGTCTTACATCAACTTCAAGAGGTGATGATGAACAAAAAGGGATAGTCTAACAGCCACTGCAACAACTTTATCAATGGCATGAATACAGCAGGTAACACTTAACACAATGCCCATGGCATACCTTCTCCCTGTGGGAATTCTTTTGAATACTAAATACCAACATCCATCTTAAATTTTTTGTATTAAAAGAATTTAAAAATCCTTAATAGTCAGCCTTGAAGGCCCATTTTGTGGGATTTGCCTCATGATGCCATATCTCCAGGTAGTAGCTCTGACTATCTCTTAATCAAAGAACAGTGCTATTGTATCATGGTTTGCATCTTTTTCTGAATGTCACTTGGTATTCATATTGGGGTGTATGATAAGCTCAAACTTTCTAAAACCATAGTGAAATGGAGTGATATAGTTATTCTTCAAAGGTAACAAACCAAATCATCATTATTAATGTTTTCCATTAGTTTGCAAAGACAACTAGGTCTATGGCTAGAACAACACTAGGATCTTTACCTGGCTTAAGAATGGTATGAATAAGGGATATGTTCCCACAAAAAAGAAGTACATTAACCATCTACATTAAGTTAAGCAACTCTAACAAGAATTCTATGGAGGCTTCAGGTAGATGTTCTAACATTATCACAGTGTATTTCAAACTCTCCTAGAAGAGCAGATTCATGGTTTGATAGAGATATTTCTTTCATATGAAATGGCTATCATAGTCCTCTTAGTTATTAGAAGATACAGATAGGGAAAATGTCTTATTTGTCTAATTTCTAAGAATCGGCATCCTTGGAGTTCCAAAGTCACAAGGTTAAAGTCCCATTTACATGCCAAGGTCATCAAGGGTAGATTTCACATTGTTTCCATAAAAGAGTAGCCTATGATTTTCTTCCCTCATTATTTCTCTTCTTCCCCTGTTGTTCTTTTATTCATTCATGAAAAAGAGGAATTTCTTTCAGAATCTTACGATAACATATATTTTTCACATCACTTCATCATTTACCCAATCATAATCAATAAAACAGTCCTTCCATAGGAACTATCCCATACCCTTCCTTAGTGTATGCAAAGGGATAATTCCCCCATATATAAGTGAGAAAAGCTGGCAAAAATACCAGTTTAGACTAAGGGCACTAATGAAAGTAAACATTTTTCAGCTTCTAAAGACTTAGGGCACATCAAAGGGTATTCCACAGTCGTGTAACTTTGGGTGAAGCTCCTGGATTGAAAGGCAACCTTCAGGAATACTTCCATCATCAAAAATGCTCCAATCAATCCTTCTTTGATGACAATTAGCTTCACAGATGAGATAAATCTTGAAAATTATTTTTTTTCTGAGTCCTCTGCAGTTAAAAACTTTGATTAAATGTGGAATACTCTTGCCACTTTCATAAAAATGCTTGTTTTTTCATTCACAATCTGTAAAAAATGACAAATGTTTGTCACAAATGCAAAATCCATGAAATCCCCCACATGCAATGGAAGCCAATAACTTGGGAAATCTACCAGGTTAGTGAAGCAGCTCTTATTTGACAAATCTATGACACCGTAAAAAATTGTTTACTCAAAATGTGATACAGTACCAGTTTACCACTAAATTAGTGCCTCCAATACTTTTCAGCCTGCTGTATTAATGTTAACATTACAGGTCCGCAACTGCATGTATTAGACCTTTTTCCTTTCTTGAAAACTGGTGTTACCTCAGTTTGTTTCATTCTACTGGGAGTTTTCCTTCATTTAACAACTTCCAAAACATTAAATATAAAGGTTTCACAAGTTCATGCACACATTCCCTTGGTAGTTTCAAGTGAATCTTGTCTTGTCCTGATGAAATGCCTGGATCACACTGTCTCAGTTTCTCCTTAACATCCTCCACTGAAAATTCAGTCTTTCATAACTACCTTGCCACTAATCTGGTCCTCATCAAAACATGACCCTGATTTTCAGCAAAAGCTTTTCTGTCACTGTCTGTTAATGAGCCATCATTTTTCTGTGTTAAATTGAATTTCACTATCTGTTTCACACCAAAGTAGATATAAAACATTTTGGGTCGATTCTTAAAGCCATTAATGAGCTTCATCTCAAAACCAAGTTTTGCCTTTTCCATATTTGCTGGGCTTTGTTTCTCTGTCAAACATACTCTCCATTGTCCTTCCTTAAACTGACTTAACCCCTGGTGCTTCTTAATCAAATCATGTTTCCTCTTAACAGATATATAAATCTATTTTGTCATCTACTCTTGACTTGACCTCTTCTCATGATTTCATTTTCTGATATGCATTTGGTGCATAATTCTTTTAAGACACCTGTGACAGTCTCATTTTCACTTCCCAGATGATAATCTCTAGTGCATTATCAGTTGGGTCTCAGTCCCCTTTCCTGATATTCATTGTTTCCTTTACCTTTCCTCTTACATTGGTCCAAGTATGTGACTAATGTCATTATCAGCCAAACATGATCACTCTTCCCTACTGTTCTCATGTCAAGCACCACACTAACAGCATGAATAAACACCAGATCAAGTAAGCTGGTCATTTTTCCACTTACCAATTGGGTCAAAGAATCTGTGTTGAAAACAAAATATCTTAGGTTATTTCTAAGAGCCTGTAGTCAAAACCTGTTTCATCTTTACTGGTATATTAACTTTTGGAAGTCCACTTCTTGTAAATCAAAATTACCCATGATCATCACATGAGATGACTTCTCATTCCCTATTTAATAACAAGTCAGGGCGAGCACTGTTTCATTTAGTTGAGCTTGACAATGACCTGTAGAACATTCCAAGAAAAAGAGTGCTCCTTTTACATAAATCTACACCAAAATGATTCCTTACACTCTAATTTTTAGACTGTCTCATGGCATTGCTTCTCTAGTGAATCATGAGCTAACAATATGCCATATCACAGAGACTTTTTCCTGTTTCATCTGAATAAAGAGCAGTTGCTGAATATATTAGGCCATCTGCAATGCCATCTTTTATCCTTTTTCCTGTTTCATCTGAATAAAAAGCAATTGCTGAATATATTAGGCCATCTGCAATGCCATCTTTTATCCAAGTCTCAGTCACTCCAATTATGTAGTATTTCAAGTTGAAAAATTATGTCAAATATTCTTTAATTAATTCACAATACATACTTTGTCCATTAGCACAGTAACACAGAACAAAAAAGTTTAAAATGGTTTCTATGCATTAATAAATTTACAAAGATTACAAATATAACTTTTACTTTCTCCTCTAAAGGTTTTACTGTTGGTGCTCCCCTCTCTCACAATCTGCCCATTTAGTATTACTATTTCTCCATTCCCCTTCCTTGTTTCTAGTTACTGCCTTAGTGTCCTCATATTTTTCCTTTTGCATGGTGACAAGTCCAGTTTCATGTATCTGACTTTCTAGGTCAGCCTCTTCAAGGATTTACAGGATGCTTTCCCTCTAAGAATCATTCTTCAACTACACTCAAAGGATATGGTTTTTCATTTCTTATCAATTTTCCGAGTATTACAACTCTGTCCACCTCAGAACTAACAAGGTCTAATATCCTGCTTCTCTTTACTAGGTGCTGATTGTGTTCAATCCTTTTTGTACCCCTTTTGTACTCTGCCAAACTATACCTTTTGCACTTCCCCTTATCTCTTTCCAAAATTTCTCTTTGTGCTTCTTCAAGTTTATCTTTAACTATACTTTTAAACACAACAACAGTTTTCTGCACCTTAATTTTAACATGCTGTTTAGAGCAACAACCCTTACACCTGTCTCCTAACCTAACTATATCACTGAACAGGTTTACATTGCTCTGTTACTTTTCATACATTACCAGTGGATACTAACAGACTCTATCTCAGACATTAGAGGCCTAAACATTCCCTTCCTTCTCTTCCACAGGCACTGTGATACCAATTATCACATATATTGCACTAGAGGACTCTATCCCCCTCCCTAACTGGGTAGATGCATGAGCCAGTTTTTGTTCTTCTGGGTATGGGACATGATGATTTTGTGGCTACCTTGGTTTAGACTCTTCCTCTGACCCACTTCTATCTAACCCGTGGGTAGTCATCTACAATATATTGGACTCAATTTTATTCTAAAACCCTAGTGTCTCAGGCCATGCCTGGCTCCTCACATGAATATCAAAACAGTCAAATAAGACATTGGTGGAAGGTCTGTGATGATCAGGAAAACTTCAGGATTAATTTGTGTAAAAGTAATTTAAACCCTTATAGAAACCAACAGAACCTATGAAAACCTCACTTAAATTCATACAGTAGCCAAATTTTCCTGAATTTTGAATGTCATAATATATCATATACCAACATTAATGTTTTCCACTGCATCACCACAAGGTGAAGAATGTTTGCTGGAAGTGTTCACAGAGACATTTTCTGTGTGCATGCGAACATACACACATTGCACAATGCTTGGATATACACGATACCATAACTATCACATTTTTTCAAATAAAATCTAAAATAAGGCATATCTCAGCTGTATAGGAAAGTTAGGTTAGGTTTTCAGAGGTTCTACTGATTTCTGGATGTTTCACAGACCTTTGCATTATTCAACACATTCCCTTATCTTCACAATCCACCACTAAAATTATTTATCATTTCAGAATAAAACAAATGCTTTAAATTCTGCACTATCACTCTTACTCAACTCTATGCATACTACACCATTTCTCTAATACAAAGTCAATGATATGCCATACTTAAATACGATATAGCCTTAGACTACACATTGACCAACTTTACATATTTTGTAAAATGTGCAGTCACTGGCATGTGGAATGGGAAGTGATGGAGGCAATCACTCTCCTTTGAAGTAAACAGTATAAAATAACTTACTGAAAAAGATTATATGTTTCTACATTCACTCTACAATCACCCTAACCCTTTTCATCCCTCTAAAGAATAGAAAGTATATATGTATGCTTACTTATATGTTTCAAGTGATTATACCAGTAACCTATGAAACAACCAAGTCAATTTCTCTGCCTTCCTAAAATATACATATGTTTATACAAACAATTTTCACTCTGCAAAAGATTATAAATTTCCTTTATTAAACATAACTCTAATCATTGCCATCAGCTGTCTTATATCATATATCATAATTTCATATCTATTCAACAATGGTCACAGGTCTTAATAAAAACTTTCTATCTATCTATATCTCTGATACCAGTCCCCTCCAGGAACACCCATCTAGGAGTGGGCATGGCAAAAGAGTCTCTAGTTATCCCTATCCTTATATGCCTCCCTCACATGCATTCTTCCTCCATTTCCCTTCCTTCAGTATTCTTCCTCTCTATTTGCCCATGTCACTGGCAGTCTTCCTCTCACACCATCCCCTTTAATTGTACTACCATACACTCTCCTTGCAAACTCCCATTCTTGTATTCTTTTTACATGCCCAAACCATCTCAAAGTACTATGTATTATCCACTCTACCACTCAACAATTCATTTCCTTTGCATTCTCTGCCATACCACATCTCTCATACACCTCTTCTACCTGCAATGCTTTCTTCCTTATTTCTCCTTCCATATCACCATACTTAACCATGACAGCTCCTGAATACTTAAAGTCTCACCTCTTTCAGTATTTCTCCCCCAATATCCAAAGCACAGTTGGGTACACTTTCTTCTTTCACTCTATATGGTTTTACAAAATCTTAACTTTCCCTCTGTTTCCTTGCAAATAATATTACTTTACTTTTACTTGCATTTACCATCAATTGCCTATGCTTACACATATCATAAAGCACACTTACAACCTTCTGCAACTCCTCTTCACTCTCAGCAAACAACACGTTATTATCCACAAACAGGCTTGCCACTATCCCCCATATCTCACCGCCACACTCCATCTCTGCAACCCCTTTCCCTAGTTTTGCTTTTATCTCTCT
The DNA here is from genome assembly GCA_038088735.1 of Panulirus argus. NCBI lineage: Eukaryota > Metazoa > Arthropoda > Malacostraca > Decapoda > Palinuridae > Panulirus > Panulirus argus. The sequence goes on from JAYMFT010143983.1 coordinate 9,325, forward strand.
TATCACTCCATATACTATATCAATCATACTTGATTGCTGTTGCCCGCGTTAGCTAGGTAGCGTCAGGAAACAGACGAGGAAAAATCCGTCCACTCTCGTACACACACACACACACAAAAGATATTTCTACATTTATATTTCATATTATATTTGATCGCTGTTCCCCGCGTTAGCAAGGTAGCGCCAGGAAACAGATGAAGAAAGATCCATCCACTCACATACACACACACACATATATGTTGATGGACAGATGAATGTATATACATCACGGATCAGGATCGAACCCTGGGCAGGGTGCCTGGCTGCCTCGGCCACACGGAGGTTAAAAGACACACACACACACACACACACTAGGCTTCTAGTATTTTCCCGTGTGTCCCAACCTCATCTCGGTGGGGGCAGCGTAGCTTTAATCTACCGTGGCTCCAATGGTGTGAAATATGTTGATGGAAAGACAAATGTATATACACCACAGATTGGGATCAAACCCTGGGCAGGGTGTGTGGCTGCCTCGGCCACACGGAGGTTAAAAGACATACACACTACACTTCTAGTGTTTTCCCGTGTGTCACAACCTCATCTCGGTGGGGTCAGCGTGGTTTTAATCTACCGCGGCTCCGATGGTGTGACAAATATGTTGATGGTCAGATGAATGTATATACACTACGGATCAGGATCAAACCCTGGGCAGGGCGTCTGGCTGCCTCAGCCACACGGAGGTTAAAAGACACACACGCAAGACTTCTAGTGTTTTCCTGTGTGTCCCAACCTCATCTTGGTGGGGGCAGCAAGGCTTTAATCTACTGCGGCTCCAATGGTGTGACAAATATGTTGATGGACAGACGAATGTATATACACCATGGATTGGGATCGAACTCTGGGCAGGGTGCCTGGCTGCCTCGGCCACGCAGAGGTTAAAAGACATATGCACTAGACTTCTAGTGTTTTCCCGTATGTCCCAACCTCATCTCGTCTGGGCAGTGTGGCTTTAATCTACTGTGGCTCAGATGGTGTGACAAATATGCTGATGGACAGACGAATGTATATACACCACAGATTGGGATCGGACCCTGGGCAGGGTGCCTGGCTGCCTCAGTCATGCAGAAGTTAAAAGACACACACACCAGACTTCTAGTGTTTTCCTGTTTGTCCCAACCACATCTCGGTGGGGGCAGCGTGGCTTTAATTTACCGCGGCTCTGATGGTGTGACAAATATGTTGCATGGACAGATGAATGTATATACACCATGGATCGGGATCGAACCCTGGGCAGGGTTTCTGGCTGCCTTGGCCATGTGGAGGTTAAAAGACACACACACTAGACTTCTAGTGTTTTCCTGTGTGTCCCAACCTCATCTCAGTGGGAGCAGCATGGCTTTAATCTACCGCAGCTCAGATGGTGTGACAAATATGTTGATGGACAGACGAATGTATATACACCACAGATCGAGGTTGGGACACACGGGAAAACACTAGAAGTCTAGTGTGTGTGTCTTTTAACCTCTGTGTTGCCGAGACAGCCAGGCGCCCTGCCCAGGGTTCATCCCAATCCATGGTGTATATATATTCGTCTGTCCATCAATATATTTGTCACACCATCAGAGCCACAGTAGATTAAAGCCACACTGCCCCCACCAAGATGAGGTTGGGACACATGGGAAAACACGAGAAGTCTAGTGTGTGTATCTTTTAACCTTCGCGTGGCCGAGGCAGCCAGGCACCCTGCCCAGGGTTCAATCCCGATCCGTGGTGTATATACATTCATCTGTCCATCAACATATTTGTCACACCATCGGAGCTGCGGTAGATTAAAGCCATGCTGCATCCATCAAGATGAGGTTGGGACACATGGGAAAACACTAGAAGTCTAGTGAGTGTGTCTTTTAATCTCCGCGTGGCCGAGGCAGCCAGGCACCCTGCCTAAGGTTTGATCCCGATCAGTGGTGTATATACATTCGTCTGTCCATCAACATATTTGTCACACCATCAGAGACGCAGTAGATTAAAGCCACACTGCCCCCACCGAGACGAGGTTGGGACACATGGGAAAACACTAGAAGTCTTTTACTAACAACTTTACTTCTTCATCCCACCACTCACTACCCTTCCAAATCTGCCCACCTCCCACCTTCCTCATGCCACATGCATCTCTTGCACATTCTATCCCTGCTTCCCTGAATACATCCCATTCTTCACCCACTCCCTCACTTCATTTACTCTCACCTTTTGCAATTCTACACTCAATCTCTCCTGATATTTCATCTTAAAAGTCTCCTTTCAGAGCTCATTTATTCTCAACACTCTCTTCTCCCCAACATTTGCTCTTCTTTTTTGAAAACCACTACAAATCTTCACCTTAGCCTCCACAAGATAGTGATCAGACATTCCACCAGCTGTCCCTCTCAGCACATTTACATCCAGAAGTCTCTCTTTTACATGTCTATCAATAAATACGTAATCTAATAATGCCCTTTGACCATCTCTCCTACTCACATATGTATACTTGTGAATATCTCTCTTTTTAAACTAGGTATTCCCAATCACTAGTCTTTTCTCAGCACACAAATCCACGAGCTCTTCACCGTTTCCACTCACAACATTGAATACCCCATGTGCACCAATCATAACCTCAATTGCCACATTACTCACCTTTGCATTTAAATCACCCATCACCAATACCCAGTGTCATGCACTAACTCAGATGCTCCCAAAATGCTTGCCTCTCAAGATCTTTCTTCTCATGACCAAGTGCATAAGCACCAATAATCATCCATCTCTCACCATCCACTTTTAATTTTACCCACATCAATCTGGAATTTACTTCCTTACACTCTTTCACACACTCCCACAACTCCCCCTTCAGGAGTAGTGCTACTCCTTCCTGAGCACTTGTCCTCTCACCAACCCCTGACTTCACTCCCAAGATGTTTCCAAACCATTCTTACCCTTTACCCTTTAGCTTTGTTTCACTCAGTGCAAGAATATCCAGGTTTCTTTCTTCAAACATTATACTTATCTTTCCTTTCTTCTGATCTTGGTTACATCCACTCACATTCAGACACCCCAATCTGAGCCTTCTAAGAGGATGAGCACTCCCAACTTGACTCCTCCTTCTGTTTCCCCTTTTAGAAATTGAAATACAAGGGGAGGGTTTCCAACCCTCCACTCCCACCCCCTTTACTCGCCTTCTATGACATGCAGTGGACTATGTAGGAAGCATTCTTTCTCCCCTATCCCCAGAGATATATAGTTATATATGCACAAACCTTCCATGGATGGAGTGAAAGGGATCTTGAGCGGTCCGGGCCTGAACATGCAGTAGGGTGAAAGGTGTGCATGGAATACAGTGAAATGGAACGATGTGGTATACTGGGGTCGATGTGCTGTCAATGGACTGAACCAGGGCATGTGAAACATCTGGGGTAAACCATGGAAAGGTCTG
>JAYMFT010143994.1:0-12766 GCA_038088735.1 Panulirus argus
AACGCCTTAGTGAAGGGGGTACATAGTTTGCCCTGTGCTCCTGTTGTGAACAGTAGTGAGGATACTTAAACGCCTTAATGAAGAGGGTACATAGTTTGCCCTGTGCTCCTGTTGTGAACAGTAGTGAGGATATTTAAACGCCTTAGTGAAGGGGGTACATAGTTTGCCCTGTGCTCCTGTTGTGAACAGTAGTGAGGATACTTAAACGCCTTAGTGTAGGGGGTACATAGTTTGCCCTGTGCTCCTGTTGTGAACAGTAGTGAGGATACTTAAACGCCTTAGTGAAGGGGGTACATAGTTTGCCCTGTGCTCCTGTTGTGAACAGTAGTGAGGTTATTAAAACGTCCTAGTGAAGGGGGCATATAGTTCCCCCTGTACTCCTATTGTCAAGAGTAGTGAGGATAGTACACATCTCAAATTCTATAATAATATTATAACGCCGAAGTGAAGCGGGTACATAGCTGAGCTGAAGAGTGCAGTAAGTTCCTCCTGAACTGTCGGATGATGTCCAGATGATGGTTGTGGAGAGAGGCAGGACCTCTATTGAGTGCCTCTTGATAAATGATGGAGGAGGAACCGAGGAATGATCCATCATGCGCCCTTGTAGTTGCTCCTGTTGTGTGGTGGATCGGGAAGACCGGGCGGGAGGCGTGAGTGAGTTTAGGTAGAAAATAAGTTTCAGGGTTTAAGTGCAGGAAAGTTAAAATGCCTGGAGTTTACGATGAATGGAAAGGCGATAGCTCTCGAGGATTTTAAGATGGTACTGTCGTGATCCTTCCAGCTTAGCATGTCAAAAAAATAAATAAAAGACTGGAGGGTTTAGGGGACGAATGAGACAGTAGGGAGGGAGACTCGGGAAGCGAACTTGATTTGCAAGACTGTGTGGTCTTTATTTGTTGGATGTGGATGTGGTTTGCAGTGGTCCGGCCATGGAGGCCATCTGGGGCGTTGTGGAAGTCGTTGTCAGCGCTGACACCAGCGGGAGAGCCGTCCATGTACTCCCATCGATCAGTTGCATCTATGGCGCCGTCGTTTATAAGGACGTGTGTGTTTGTGTGTGTGTATTTGTGTGTGTGTGTGTGTGTGTGTGTGTGTGTATTTGTGTGATTATCCATTTGTGCCGGACAGTGACTGAGTCTTACGCTCGTGTATGTGTGTATGTGTGTGTGTGTGTGTGTGTGGATCAGCATTTGTGTGTGTATATAACCCTGAAGACATCGTAGATAACGTGATACACTAATTAAAGCGTCACACATGAGCTACAATACTAGTGTGTTTATTAATCCCTCGGGCACACCGTTATGATCCCTTGGGCATGACGGAACTATCCATGGTTATGATGGTCGGGCCTTTGGCCTGACCCGTAAGGATCAGGTCCAGTGCTAGGTCATCATACCCAAGGATTCTCCCGTCGTGTTTAAGGGACAGTCTCGCTTGGCCTTTGCTGGGAGGTCCCCATTACTAGTGACGGAGAGAGCCACCCTGAGACTGTGGCTGGGTACACACACACACACACACACACACACTCACACGTACAATCAAGACGCCTCACATCAATTTACCTCCGGTAATTTACGTAAAATTTTTGTACGGTATAAAGTGAAAAGCCGGATTTGGTCGTTGAAACATTCCAGGTAATTAGTGAAGTTAGTTGGCTGGTGGTAGTAGTGGTGGTGGTAGTGGTGGTGATGATGGTGGTAGTGGTGGCGGTGGTAATGGTGGTGTTAATGGTGGTGGTGAAGTGGTGTTGTTGTTGGTGGTTGTGGTAGTGATAGTGGTGGTGGTGGAAAGTATTCTTTCTCCCCTATCCCCAGGGTTGATATATATATATATATATATATATATATATATATATATATATATATATATTTGGGTACGAGTTGGTTCATGCAGTCTTAGCTACTTAAAAACAAGAAGAATAACAATAATAAATGATAATAATAATGATAATAATGGTAATAAAATAATAATAATGATATTAATAATAATAATAATATACCCAAGGACCGGCTGGCCACTATGGGTGGGGAAGTGGTTTGAGCCAGGCAGTATCATTTTGCAGCCATTATCAGTGAGGGGAGAGGCCGTGGCTTCACAGCCCACTTGCTCCACGATACCCACCTCTCCTCGTACTTTCTTTTGTGCCGTTTCATAATCTTTTTACTTCATCCTCGTCTTTGCAACGGCTCTAAAACACAGTTTTCCGTTTTTCTTTTTCTTTTCGCGTGGCTCATTTTTACTTTAGTTTATCCTCATGCGCGTCGTTTTCTTTCTCTCTCTCTCTCTTCTCCGCCGTGGCCCATTTTCTTCCCATCGGCATTTTTTATTATACACTCTCGTGCGGGCGAAGCTGAAAGGTCATTTTCTGGTAATAAACAATGTGATGTGTTCTTTATTTGTTTTGTCCCGAGAGAAATTTTTCCGGGGGGACTTCGTGCTCTTGACTTTGCTTTTAAGTCACGTGGCGTTTGGATCCCATTCCAGCTTTACGGCAGCTGTGAAAACCAGTGAAATTATCCAGATTTATTTTCGTAAAACTTTTTTTTTTTCCTTCTACGTCGTCTTATAAGCATCTATGAATTAATCATATGAGAAGGTATAAAGTAACTGGTAAAATTGGTGAAACACAACAAAGGTTTTGTGCGCGTGTATAACTACTTATTTTCACGAGAGAGAGAGAGAGAAAGAGAGAGTTCTGAACTCGAGTGGTCGCCCATTAACTTCACCTATACGAATAGATTTCCAGTATGCAGGCAGGGGAAGCGCGTAGAGCCCACCGCAGGACAATTTGGAGATAGAAATTAAATAGTCGAGTCACTTCCATGGTGTCGAGTTATGGCATTCTGCCCAGAATGCCAAGAACCTACGTATATGAGAGGCAGACAAAGACAACCAACCCGGGCCAGGGAAGGAAACCTAGCAGGCACTGTAGTGCTGGCTAACCGTGCCTCCATCGTCAATACCCTTCCCAGTACCTAGGTTCTGGTACGTTGGTAACATTGATAACAACAGCAGGATTCACGATTCTGATATTCCGTTTTCTTATTCTCTCTAAAATCTGCAATTACCTTCTTGTCCCTTTGCTCACTAACCCACTTTTTTTTCAGCCCCCGCACCTTCCTCTTGGACCCCCTGCCGTTTCCTTGCATGTACCGCCAATTCACCTCTCTTTCTCTTTTCTCTCTTCCACCAGCTACTTCACTTCCTCATCTCACTAGTCACTCCATTTGCTCCTACGCTCGTGTCTTGGTTCAAGGCAACGAAGCCATGGGTAAGATATCAAATCATTAATTCTTTGCACTTATATCTGTGACTAGACAAAACTCTTACCCTGCTAAGAGAATATAACCCCACCACCATACTGACATAAAAGGTGGAAACATTCTATCGGCTATACATGGAATGTAAGTAAACAAATCGGCAGGACCAGATAATTTTCATCCGAGGACAATGGAAGATGCGAGAGATGAGATAGTTAAGCGCTTCACTGCTCTTTTCCACAAGTCGCTTGCTCTGGGGAAAGTTAGTGAGGACGGTATGTTTGCCAATGTAACGCAGATATTCAGAAAAGGTAACAAGTCCCTACCTTGAAGTTATCAACGTATCAACTTACTCGACTGTAGTTAGTAAACTTGCCGGAAATCATCAGTCGACACAAGGGTGTAAATCATTTAGATAATCACCATTCATAAACGATTATCAGTACGTTTTTGAACGAAATCTTTCATGTCTGACAAATCTGCGTGATTTCTTTTAAATCATAATTTACATGAATGATGACAGCAAAGCACTCGATGTCATGAATCTAGATTTTCAAAAACCATCTGATAAGATTCTACATAAAAAATTCACTAGTTAAAGTTATATCATATGGTACAGACGGAGATGTACTTAGGCAGCAATGAAATTGGTTGAGTGGCCGTAAGCAGTGAAGAGATGAAATGTTCAGCCTCAGAATGGCTGGACGTAATAAATGGTGTGTCACAGTGATCATGTCTTAGGGACCGGTTATCTTTCACATATGTATATATTAATGACACTGATAATGTGCTACGTTGTAAGATATGAAATTTCGAAGACGATACTAAGCTTGGAAATACGTCCACTACAGAAACTTGAACGTTTACAGCTTCAAACTGGCATAGACATTCTGATGTACTGGGCTATGAATTCTGATTAGTTACACAATATATGGAATGATTTAACATTTACTGTAGCTGAGAGCAGCACAAATGATTCATTTAAGAACAGAACCGACAAATATTTCGCTTCAACTCTACAACTGACGTTATTTTCTTGGTTACATGAAAATTTACGTTTACCGAGGCTGTATTATCGGGAGCACAGTTTCATCAAACAACTCATCCCAAAGGAGCCCACATTTCTCTGTTACTTGAAGTAGATAAGCTTTCGAGCTACAGAAGCTCCTGGAAAAGGGGTACAAGAGTACCTCTAACACACTTTCAAGAAAGGGTTCCTTGGGGCAATTATAATCATATAAATGTACGTACGAGTGTGTGTGTGTGTGTGTGTGTGTGTGTGTGTGTGTGTGTGTGTGTGTGTGTGTGAGTGTGTGTGTGTGTGTCGCATCATACTCCACAGTAATATAAGAACACCTTCCCTCTTGTCTATACATCATGCGTCTCTCTGGAATAGCTGACATGCCTCTGGACACACCTTCTCAAGTAACAACTTGGGTCACGGCTAACAAGAGCCTCATGGGGTAACTTGACCTGGTTTGCCATCCACACACACCAAACCCACCCACCCACACACACAGACATCATCAGTTCTGTTTCGTATAAACGTCTCTGTTTGCTCTCAAGGATCTCTTGAGCTATTCACTGGGTATATCTACGTCCAAAATAATCCTAAATACCGCAGAAATGATATGCCCCCTCATGCCCAGCATAAGGACAAAGAGTTGCACTAGTATTAAAAAAGATGTTTTCCTATATTCTCGAGAGATTTTGATTAATTTCCCTCTCCCCTTTTTTTTGTTTCCCCTCTATCTCTTCATGTCTCGTAGTTTCTGTGGCTTTATAATATCATGACAGAGTCTACTGATAAAAAGAAAAACCGTTGCCCATCATATACTGATATCACATAAAATCTTAGATAAAGAATTGTGCTAATTATCACAATTTTAACGTCATATACGCAACCCCCAGGGAAACCATACTGAATGAAGCACCATACAGCTGGACCCTATTCAAGACCTCATTCCACACAAGAATATTGACCCTTACGGAAAAAAACCTGAGCCCATTTATCACCACACAGCTGAACTCTCTTTGGGAAAAACAACTCCAGCTACAATATAGCCTAACATGCCATAAACCCAAGGACTACCCCATACTTCTCCTTAGGTCCTGTGCTTGCGTACATAATGCCCCCATTACCCTTTCACAACCACTTTAACAAACACCCTCTTCTAGGTACAACTCCGGACCTACAACTGAACTTCACTTCCACCTTCTCTCGACGACCTCCTACCTGCACACACACACACACACACACACACGCACACACACACACACACACACGCACACACACACACACACACACACACACTCATACACACTCGTTCCCTCCTCCCTGCTGCTCCTTCTCCTCTACCCTGACACCTTCTGATGATTACCATTACTGGTCTCTCTCGTCCCCCTGACGTGTGAAGTAAAATGCGCTACGGAGTTTCCCTCTCACACAAAAATCGAGTTTGGAATGAAAGTCCGGAACGGTTTTTTTTTCTTCTTATTTCTGAGGCTGGCTGTGTCCCCCATCCGGAGAAGAGTGTCCTTTGTCTGTATAGAGGAGAGGGACTGTCGTCTGTAGTGTCTGTATGCCTGTATAGAGGAGGGTTTCTATCTGTCTGTCTAGAGGAGGGTGTCTGTGGTATGTGTTGTCTGTCTGTCTCTCTTGAGGAGAGTGCCTGGCGTCTGTCTACCTGTACAGTGAAGGTTGCCCTGTCGTCTGTGTTCTCTACCTGTCTACAGGAGAGTGTCTATCGTCTGTGTTGGCTGTCTACTTATATTATCACTCTAAAGGTTAAGATCAGAGGAGGGAGCCAAGCGAGGATTGTTCCTCAAAGGCTCAATTCATTTGCACCCACCTCAGACGAACAGGTAAAAAAAAAATAGTCATTATTAACACCATGAATATCTGTATTATGGCAATTATTTGAATATTGCTATCATCCTATCAACCTTAACAATTTCAGTTCGCTATTATCACCCTAAAGAACTTTGATATCACTATCATATTATCACCCTTAAATAAATTTTTAATACCGCTGTGTATTTATCAAGCTATATTCGTAATCTACGTACGTACAGTACATACACCTGGTGTATGTGTGACTTAACCACTGGTTTCCTCGTCTCTAATACTGAGCACTTGGAATATCCTAAACTCCTAAGAATATTCAGACAATTCCTCGATTATCACCTGCAGACACAATACAGTTGTAGTGCACGATTTTGTAGTCCTGTTGATTTAAAACTCCTTTTATCTTCGTGAACTTGATGCACAATTAATAAATATGTTCAAACAATATTCCACACTGCCTCATTCAAAACTCAAATTGCCGTGTTTTCCCTAAAGAAAATGTTTAACACAACAAGGTAAGCAATCAAAGTTTGTCTGATTTCTACAACGGAAAAGATTTCCTGGTTAAACGATTCTTCGTAATCAGACCTGTGTAAAACGAGAGGTTCATTCATCAGGGAAGGAAAGTGGGCGAGGAATTATAAGGCCATAAGCGAATCTGACACAGTGACTGGAGTTAAACATTTGGTCAGCCGGAGTCACGGAGGTTAGGGAGAGAGAGAGAGAGAGAGAGAGAGAGAGAGAGAGAGAGAGAGAGAGAGAGAGAGAGCTGTGACTGCAGCACAAATTTCACGCAGCTCTTCCCTCACCTTCAAAGGCTTCCAAAGATTCACTGATCATGTTGACGATAAACTTGGTCTTTTTTGTGTATCTACAACCTTCAAGCATGAAGAAAAAGAGGAAAATTACTAATCTTTAACTTCCCAAGAATATTTCAATCTTCTACCACCATCCTGGATGAAAGGACACGAAAGAAACATGGGTGATGGGGAAAAATTACGTTTCGAAAGACTGACTATTGAAGTCGTCCCTACAAGAATTCTGAATGGGGACGGGCGACATTCATACTCCCTCGACAGGTCAACAAACCGAGTTGGTTTCTGAAATAAGTGGTGGTCTCCGATACCCCACGAACCAGCATAGCTACGAACTCCACTTAGGAGTTCGTAAGCGTCCTCTATCACTGTCGCTGTGTTTGTGTACTCTAAGCTCTTTAGGAATCCCTCTGTGTCCTCACCGTCACCTGTACCTCACCATGTACTTAAAAGAAGACAAGCCTGAGGTACGATGGAGTTGAATAAAGGGCTCCCCACCTACTACCTGCAGCTCAACTGAGGATGTACTTTTCGGATCGTTGGGGAGAGAAGGAGGAAATGGGGCCCTCGTCCCTCAAGGATATGGCAAGGCTCTTCCTAATGATGTCACTGACTTCATTATAATCCTTGCATCTTATCTGCTGGAGACGCCAGGACTGAGTGCCTCGGTACCTTTGCGGGTCACCCTTGAAGTCACGAGACGGTAAGACGAGGAAGACCTCTACGGCAGTAGGAAGAGCCTTTGGATCAACTTCAGTGCAAAAGCAAGACCTCGAGACACCCAGGAAGAACTTTGTGACACGATGGTACCCGTGGCTTGGCGACGGCTCCCTTTTTTCTCTCGCTTTCCGAGATAAAACTCGCGCAACCATAGCCGTAGCAATCCCCCCCTCCCAACGATGACACTGTCACTTTTCCCGTGGTGTTCGAGATTCTCCGGGTGTGCATGGAATACAACTCCATCGCATTAGGCAACTCAGGGGAAGAAATGAGACAACTTGCTTTCCAGCGACGTGTCTTACAAGTTCCAGAGGATTTTTTTTTTCAGTTGTCACTTCTCTGACGACTGCAGAGAACACCGAGACAAATGGAGGGACGACCTGGAAAAGGACGCCATAGGGGCACCACGAAGTCCAGGTCTGACTGAGAGGTTTGGCTGCGCCCATTGGAGCCATCTAAGGGGAAGATCAGGGTCTTCTCTATGATTATGGTTCTCATCGTCTTTCTCGAGCTCCATTACTGTCACTGGTGAAAGAGGGAAATTATTTCGGGGAATTTACCGTAGAGCTAATAAGGAGCCTGGCGTCTGGAAGGAAATTATAATTTCCTCTATAGTGGGCATCACGGCTGGTGAGGTCACACCCACTGTTTTTGATACGACTTAAAGTTTTCCACCTGTATCATGAGGATGAAGAGGATAGCACTGGATTCCTGAGAGGGAACTCAGCACAAAGGTATCTTCAGGTTCCATAGCTCTAGCTGACGAGAGAATGTTGTCTTTAATTCACAGGCTGGATGAGATAATCTTACGTCTTTTAAGGACTCAGGGAGACCAATACTCACTTTCTTCCCACCAATTCCTCACAGTTAAAAGGGAAAATTTTCCTTCTGGTATGGTGACTTGGACATCGGCCCCCGGTACAATCAGCGGTACGAGACAGTGCACCGGGCGGCTATTTGGATAGACTGCGCTTGTGGCGAGACGGAAAATGAGAGGGGAAGAGGCTCATCCTGAGGAACAACTTGAGGTGAAAATTGTTCTAATGCTCTCTCTCTCTCTCTCTCTCTCTCTCTCTCTCTCATATACACACACATATGATAATATATATATATATATATATATATATATATATATATATATATATATATATATATATATGCCCCAGGATCATTTTATTTTAAAGGTCCTGGAGTCACTCCATGACCCCTTTTGCAGGAGTTTTTGCAGCTCCAAGGCAGCGCTACTTCCAGTAGCAGGGAAATAATGGACTCCTTTGCAATGAGAAGTTCTTTGACGAGACAGTACTCTCGATGATACAGCCTCGCCAAAGTTGGCTTTTCATTCGCCGTGCAACCTCGAGTAGGTGGAGTCCGGTAACACCAAAATATATATGTATCCTCATTACTCTCCAAACTTACAAAAGCTGCGCCAAATTACTTACTTTATTACATGTCATCTATCACTCGCATTACTCCACGAATAATTATATACATTAACCTGAACAAAGCCCATGATACACGTATACTGATCTCCACCACAACATATCATCCCTACCACCAACATTACTCCATTAATCACCGGTGTTACTCACTTCCCGTACACATTAGTCTCTTATCATTCCACATTACTCCCTGCCACTTAAAGAGCCCACGCCTCACTGCGGTTACCACTCACACACTCACTCCTTCACACTGATCTCATTACACTTATGGCTCGTACATATCAGTGTGGACTACTCGCACATCACTCCTCACGACCCGCGCACGCAATTCCCTCCCCACCACTCGCATACTCCTGGCCACTCACACACACACACACACACACACACACACACACAGTACAGGGTTCCCCAGAACACTTGTATTACATTTTTCACTCTCGCACATTTTTACCAAGACCCAGACGCCAAATGGAGATGTCATCTACGACCATACTCTCACATTATTTAACATAACTTATTATTCCTCGAGTATCATCGCTGCCCCTGTGTCCGATTGCGATCGTCATATTTCTACCTAATCATAACTCCCATCTACTCTTCCTCTCTTATTATTTTTTCTATTTCTACCCTCGTGATCTACTCGCTCTCCCTATTCTCACATCCTCCTCAGGTTCACCTTCTTCGGTTCCAGGACTGAGGGTGTCAGACACCCACCCCCTTGCCAGTACCACAAACTTCCCTCCCGTTCGATTCCCTTCTCCTGATGACTTTCGTCATGCTCGATCTGCGGCACGGGGTCCTCGGCACACATCTCGTCCCAGCGGCCTTCCCTGCCTTAGCCCAACTCTGGTCGTGTATAGGATGCCCTCCTCCTCTCCCTCCTCCTCCTCCTACTCTTCCTCCTCCTCTTCCTCCTCATCTCCAGGTCGTATTGCAGTCTCTCTCTCTCTCTCTCTGTCTCTCTCTCTCCAGGTCGTGGTGCAGCAGGCTGCAGAGGTCGTGTGGAGAACCCCCCCCCCCTCCCGTCCTCCTCCCACCTCTGTAAGCAGTGTGGTGCCCAGCGAGTCATCAGCAGCAGCAGTGGTAGAGAATCAACCTCCGTCACTTATACACACACACACAGTGGCGGTGGTCGTCCTACTCCTACTCCACTCGGCCCTCCACTTGGGTTAACGCCCTCACACCAACGGTCGTGAGTTGCCTGGCTATCCTGCTGGAGCAGTACAATCACATTTTCGGGCCCCCGGGTTCAGGCACCAGATCTCCAACATTCCGGGGGACAATTTGCCTCCCTCATCCTCGCTATTTGTTCGGGTCGCCCGGAGCACGCGCCATCTTCTTTACTTACATGACTGAACTTTTGCATCCACTCGCCCAATAGCCTGATGGCGTTTCCTTTCCTTGTATATCTTCAGGCTTCCTTTATGGTGCTCCAAGGGTTGCATATATATTTTTTTTTTGTGGGTATTTCCAGTTCCGATGTTGCAGTACTGGTAAAAATGTTTACAGTACTTGTTACCTTGGATGACAAAATACTTTAATGATATTTGTCAGTGGATAAAGTTATTTCATCTGTAACAATTACATGAGAATGTATTTCTACTTTTTCTTATCTTAGTTACAGATTTTTAGCGACAAGATTGCATTTTACAACAGTGGACATCTTACATCACTTGCCCATGGGTCAGGAGGCATTCTCATCGGAACACGAAATCACCTGCCTGCCGTTAAAATACAAACAAATAAATAAACGAAACTACGATTATTGAGTACTTTCCTCACTAGGTCTTTCTCTTCGACAGTAACATAATCACATCCATTAGAATAATATACGGAACAATACCTACTAAAACTAGGAATAAATATACCTTAGAAGTAAAAAACAGTACAGGAGGAATCATACGTAAAAATAAAGGACAGACGATCTAAGATTATTGGTAGGAATCATCAACCTAAGCTAACCTAACCTAACCTAACCTTTGGCACTGTACAGACAACGGGTTGGCTGGGGAGACTCCTTCCTCCTCCCTCACAGTGACAGGCTGCTGAGGAGGTCACAGCGTGTTCTTGCATACGTGGGAGTCGATCTTTTCAATGCCAGCACAATTGTTACAACTAAGAACGGAAAGGAGAAGAAAAAAATATATATATACCATTTTACAGTGAACACACGTAAAGAACAGAAAATGCCAATTTTTTTTTTAACAAAGAACACGCGAGGAACAGAAGAACAGTTTATTGTTTCGGTGATGTAAAACCAGTTCCTGCAAATTCATATTTATTGTGCATAGAAATAACGTTGCAGGATTTTTTTTTCATATCTAGTAGCAACATGTGGGCAAGTGAATAGATAAATATTTAATTTTATTTGTAATAGTAAAATGAGGTTTGTTGTCCGAATATTTTCGCTTGGCTAGTGGAATATGAAATGGTACGACCTTAGATTTCTATCGCGTTAATCAGTTGACATAAAAGTCCTTTAAATTTGTAGAGAATATTGTTAATAAAAAATTTACTGATGCGATCGCAGACTATCTGTAGTAATGAAATGATGTAGAATATATATATATATATATATATATATATATATATATATATATATATATATATATGAAGTTGTTTCAGTATATTAAGAACAGACTAACTGAAGAAAAAGTGGTTGGAAATTACTATTGGAGTGGCAGAAGTAAGCATCTTTTGAACATTCATACATTAGTATTCTAATCATTCGTAATTAAAAGAAAATCTGAAAGTAGTTCCTGATCACACTACACATATTACCACATCCAGACGTTGTCACTTACTGGCATGAAAAAAAAAATATGGAGAAAAATTGCAAAAAAAAAAATGTTATAGAGGAACTGGAAAGAAAACGGACTTAAGAAAACCGGTGATATCATCATTAAGAAAACGGTCTGAAAATGAGAGTAATACCGAGAAAGATTACAAACGTTAACGGCTTTAGGTGCTTAGGGCGGGGATGAGGGGAGCCTCATAACTAATGAGGGAATGTGAGGGGCATAAAGAGGGGGGGGGGGGCTTATACCCTATACCTCTTGACGGAGAGCTCCATGTGTGTGTGTGTGTGTGTGTGTGTGTGTGTGTGACAGGTTCAACAACCCAATAAAATTCATCGGAAACAGTAGACTGCATAAAACCCTCACGAACAGAGACATAACACGAAGAGCAAACAAAATAAAAAAGAATGTAAGAAAGTAGCATCAACTCTAAATAGAGAGGATAGGAAGGTGGGAGATGAGATTGCTTGGGGTCATGTCCAGCGACGGGATTCCCAGCAGAGGCGCGGGGGGAGAGCGCTTGCCGACGCGAGGCCTCGGGAGGAGAGACAGCGGCAGAAATACTTGGCAGGAATGGAGGAAAGGACTGTATACAGGAGGCTCACCCACGAATCACGAACTTGTCACCTTTGGAACACCTCAGACGAAGAGGAGGAGAGACAATCAGCAACACCAGGTTTCTCTGGATATATATATATATATATATATATATATATATATATACATATAATGCAGAAACAAAGAGTAGTTATTTACTAACGAGTCCTTGCGACGAGATTTTGTCAAGAGGAATCGTTAGAGAGAAGCGCTCACCGCGTGAAAATATAGAGTGATACGCAGAGCAAATTGTGAGTTATTCTACATACACTCTCAAGTGTTGTGT
>JAYMFT010144005.1:0-12765 GCA_038088735.1 Panulirus argus
CTGTTCATCCATCCCTAGGGGTATGTATGTATGTATGTATGTATATAGCGTTATTGGGATGGCCTTGATTAGGGCTTCAACTGCCCGTGCCGTCTCAGCTAACATAAGAAAAAGGATTCGAACCTATGCTCTCGACCTTGGAGACCCGTGAATGCGTCACGGTCAGGAACACTAACCGATACCCCATGGGAGTCCATATATGATCATGAAACAAGAATCTAGGTACAGATTTGATCATAAAATAACTTTCTAATTACGGACTTGATCAAACAGTAGCTTTCTAATTTCGGACTAGATCATATGGTAACTATCTAATTACATATTCGATCATGCAACAATTTTCTAATAACAGACTTGATCACAACTTCCTAATTACAGACTTGACATACAGCAACTTTCTAATTACCGAGGTGATCATACGGCAACTTTCTAATTACAGACTTGATCATACAGTACTTTCTAATTACAGACTTGGTCATACAGTAACTTTCTAATTACAGACTTGATCATACAGCAACTGTCTAATTACAGGCTTTATCATACAGCAACTTTCTAATTACAGACTTGATCATACAGGGACTTTCCAATTACAGACTTGATCATACAGCAACTTTCTAATTACAGAATTGATCATACAGAAACTTTCTAATTACATACTTGATCATACAGCAACTTTCCAATTACAGAGTTGATTCTACAGCAACTTTCTAATTTAGACGATCATAGAGTAACTTTCTAATTACACACTTGATCATAGAGCAATTTTCTAATTACAGACTTGATCATACAGCAACTTTCTAATTACAGACTTGATCATACAGGAACTTTCCAATTTCAGACTTGATCATACAGCAACTTTCTAATTCAGACGTGATCATAAGGCAACTTTCTAATTACAGACTTGATCATACAGGAACTTTCTATTTACAGAATTGATCATACAGCAACTTTCCAATTACAGACTTGATGATACAGCAACTTTCTAATTACAGACTTGATGATACAGCAACTTTCTAATTACAGACTTGATCATACAGCAACTTTCCAATTACAGACTTGATCATACAGCAACTTTCTAATTACAGACTTGATCATACAGCATCTTTCTGATTACAGACTTGATCATACAGCAACTTTCCAATTACAGATCATAGAGCAACAAAAGCTCTCAGTGTCCGGCCACCAGAAACCAGTGCGGCCCCCACTAACTTTCTCTGGGGCCCGCTGCTCCCTGGAGGGCCGGCCCGATGAGTGCGAGTGAGTTACATGACCTGCACCAACATGGTAGACTGACCAACAACACTGGACCAACTTGGGACATAACTGCTTATATCCACTGCACAACTTGCTGCGTCACAATGTATCACTAGGCATCACCCTACATCACGCTACATCTCCTTGCGTCACACTACATTACACTCTGTTACGCTGAATCATTATGTATCATCTTACATCATACTCCATCATCTTTCATCACCCTGCTTCACACTATACGTCGCTTTATATCACACTACATCAGCCTGCATCCTCCTACGTTACACTATGTCATCCCATATTAATTACTCTGCATCACATTACATCATCCCTGATTACCATCATCATCCTCTGTCACCCAACGACATCAGGTCTCATTTTACATCACAACACACCACACAACATGGCCCGATATCAACTTAATAACACTATCCCTGGGCAGATCATAATGAGGATTATGAATTACCCCATCCTCTACAGGCCACTGGGAGCGGTTGGGGCTCGTCCGACCCGCCTCACGGTTGAAAATTCTGATGATATAAAGGTAATGGTTGACCTGACTCGCTCAGGGCGATCACCCTTCGTGTCAACCAGCTTACATCACTTACTGTGTGCTGCATCATCCACCTAGATTCACTTACAGACGCACACTAACGAGTCGTCTTATCACCACCTCTGATTACTTCATATTCAGGCCCCTGTGTGCAATGATAGTGTTGAGCTGAGGCTGTACTGAAACACACACACAGACCATGATGCTCCAGCAACACCTGAATGTATCACAAGCTATTGACTTTCATACATACGGTCAGAACACTTTTGACCTTATTAATTGTCGCTGACCAGCATCTACCCGTTTGTTGCAGCCCACAAGCTCCAGCGCCCCAACGATGACACCAATACCTGGGCGTACGGGCCGGCTGCCGAGTCCGCAGTACGTCACTGTGGACAGCGGGCTGATCGATGGTCCTGGACTCATGAGCTGAGCGAATATGACGTGGAGACTAAAAGGGATGATTAAGTCAGCACCGTCGAGGAAGCCTACCATCGTTCCTTCCCCTAGAGATCTGTATGACCACATCCAGGTGACGTGCCCTGGATCATGACCTCCTGACATGTCCTGGATCACACCTCGCATTAAGATGATAACGCAGCCATGAAACCGGGTCTCTCACCACTACAACAACAACCTTCACAAATGCACTTTAGCGTTGTGGAGGCAGGATCATTACCACACCAAATTCCAACACCTGAAGCACTCCATCAGCCAGTGGTGTGGGATACTGAGGGAGTTGGTCCATACTTGCCCTGCGTCAGTCACCTCTCCAGTGGAGTACCTCACCTTGCTAACAATGCCAACATCTGCCACCCTGACATCCCTTGTCTCCCAACCTACCTACCCAGTCCCATCGCCCACGAGTCTGTGCTAAGCACGTCAGCGCCACTACCTGGTCCTCCAGCAATCTTCGTTACATTCTCCGTCGTCTCAAGACACTTCGACTCACTTGCGTCTGAACTCAGGAGCATCTACACAACTTCCTTCCTTCTCACACATCACCTACGCCCTCCTCGCCTGGTCTCCACTCTAGTCTACAGCACAACGGAGAATATAAGAAAAGGTATAGAAAGGGAGGGGACATTTAAGATCATCCTCGGTCCATTTAACACCAACCTACCAAGAGGCGCTCAACACCCTGGTCCTCCTACCAGCTTCCGCGAACCATCATCAGCTGGACCTCATCCGACAGTTTGGAAAGAAGCTGCCGACTGTACCAGCCTCGCTCCCCGTTCCCTCCTGCTATATGAGTTACGAACTACGTATATGCATGCACTCACTCAGCGCCATCTGCGTGCACTCGCTCATCGTCCATCGAAATGAGAACAAAGTTAATGATGACATTGTGACGAGAGAAAAGCCGACTCACCATCCTTGGAGGCAGCAGTTGTCAGTCTGTCGCTAGCATCATGGCATCTTCCCCAGGACTCATAACATAACCTGACCTTGCCATATGTAACTCAGCCCTACACAGTTTAGCATGGTCGAATCCTTTTTTCTCTCTTTTAAGAAAGACGAAATTAAGCTTAAGTAAGGTTTAGAAAACTATTTCTTATTCTTTTTAATAATTCCCACTTTTGGGCGAGCTTTATTCTGTGTGTGTGCTTTTGTGTGTGTGTGTGTGTGTGTGTTTGAGGCGGTAATCACATGACCACAGGTCAACTGGGTCAGGCCATGGAAGTGGAAGTAAGAAAAAGGTCACCTTTCACAGAGAAATGACCGTTTTGTAATGTCACTCACGCAGCAACCGGCTCGACTCTCATGGCTCTGACCATTCCACCAGAATCTGGAAGGGAAAGGAGCACACACATGATGTCAGCCGTCACATTAATGACAACAGATAATGATGATTATGATAATAATGATAATGATAACATCACTACTAATACTATCAATAATGATAATCATGCTAATAATAATGATGGTTGTAATGATAATGGTTGTGGTTAGGATAATGAACTGTCAAGCCCAAAATGAGGTCTGAACGCTGTAGATTGAGTGGTCATGGAACGTCCTCAGTCAGTAAGTACGCACTGGAATCAGTCAAATTCCAGTGATCATATTAGTGATATTTCTATTTCCTCTCTAACCCTGAGCAATCACAGCAGCTTCCTACCATCCAACACATCTCGTCAATGCTAAACGGGCAACGCTGAGATCGAGGCTCCCATTGTTCTGTGTTAAGCTTGTCATTGATGGCGGTCCTTCGCTTGGCTCTTCTGTTTTCTCGCGTAAATAAATAGTTTCATTGTTCTTCCTGTAAGTCCGTAAGTCCCTCTTGATGGTGCTGTGTTAACCCTGGTGCGTCAGGGGTAAGGCCTTGGTCGTCCATCACCCATGGGCAGTTCAATCGGCTCTGCTTGTTTCTCCTTGATCCAAGTTCTTCAATTGTGTCTGGCGGACGCTATTTTCACGTCTCGATGCCTCCCTGTCCATCACGTCTTCTCTTCATATTCTCCTCTTTTTGCTTCCGATTTCTGAAACGCATGTTGTTAGTCCTCCTTGCCTACGTTTTGGCTACACACCTGCTGGAGTCATATGTGTCTATTTGGGTAGTTTTAGGACCGTTTTAGGTTGGTAGGATCTTTCTTGCACCAAATACTCAGATATCTGGGGGGCGCTGGGACGAACAACTTGTGGGGGGCCCATATAGTCAATATTCATCAACTAAGACCCTGTAGATTACTCCAGATTTGTTAATGTTAAAATATTTCACTGCTTGTATAAATATTATCCACGCGACTCACGGCATACGATGGCCAGCCAATATCAAGCCACGTTAGAAAACCATGTAACGTGGCTATCAGGCGGAGTCATTCCTTAGGTTATTCACTACATTTTTGATGGTCGATTCTAGAGGAGTCCCTAGATTGCCTGAGCCTTGGGGCCGGCATCCAGGTCGCTTCCCCTTAAAACCAGTATATACATATGTACTGACCTAACATAACTGGTCTAGTAAAAGATATTATATCAGTCAAAATAAAAAGAATCCCAATTTCAAATATCTGGCAGTCTAAGAGTCTGGCAAGGGTGTAAGAGGCCATCCAGTCTGCATAACAAGTCTTTGATATTCCTTTCCTGTCTTAAGTATAAGTAATCAAATTTTCTGGACGAAGTAAATGGAATGTATAATTGTTTTAAGGATACAGAATAACATACATGAAGACACTTTTGCACCATCGAAGCTCTTAAGGGAAGAGTTGAACAATGTAGAATTAAGCAAAATGTATGATGAATATGACTTCCAAATTAATCATAACTGAAAAACAGTGAATTGGAGTCTTAAGTGAGTTGTGTTAGAGATAGTTTGTATCTGTTCAGAGGCACCGTCTAAGTCATATGTGAAACTGATCCCAGAAACGGTAACAAACCTATTAACATGATCTTCATAGCACTGTGGGAGATAAGTGGAAATATAAGGTAATGATGAAGGTATAAACCTATTCAGGAAAACGCTTGTCACTGAATGTATTGGAAGTTATATCAGCAAAGCGAGTGATCGACCATGTAACATTTGTTTGAGGGCGAAGTCGTCACGTTTAAGAGTTTGTGGTTAGAATGATTTGCAAAGGAGCAGATCAAACCACAGGCCTCGCTTTTTTTTTTTGTTCACAGTGAGTGTGGTGATCCGTCAACCAGAACAGCTTCATCATCATCTATATGACTGACCTTGACCAACACTCAGCCAGCCAACATACCGGATCTTAGCAATAGGGTATTAACGCGAGACTTTGACCTTCCCTCAGTGTATGATTCCTGCTGCTACTACTACTGACTGAGTGGTTGTTGGACCGAGTTGTAGGCAGTTAGAGAGTGTAATGGCGCTGACGTCCAATCACACGTCTCATGGTCCCTCTGGTAAAATCATGATGCTACAGAAATGCAATTCTGAGTTTACTTAATTCGCAGGTCGAGTCCGTAGACGTCAATAACTCTGGCAAGTATTAAGGACATAATGTTTTGTCACCTCTTCAACGATTCTCTCTTCCTTATCTCCACTTATTCTTATAAGATTGACTATTGAATGTATGGACACATAATCATCTGACTTTTAGAGCTGAAACTTTATCATGCTTTTGCTTCACGGCAGTGACACAGCTACACGACATAATGACTCTGTTCCATCTCGCTGGTCAGTGAGAAATGAACGAGTCTGTCGTGGAGAGGAGAGCTGGGTCCGTCTTCCCGTTGTCTGTGGCGGGTCTTCTTGCTTTTTCTGTGGAGGTGAAAAAAACCTGCTGTTGAACGCCGGGTTTCTTGGCGTGGCGGACGTGCACGTAAAGAAACCGAAGTTCCTCGCGATCTCAAAGCTGTCGAGAATATATTTCTCCGCCACGATCATTCTGCCTCCGCTTTTGACAGAGGTAACAGCAGCCTGAATAACGTCACACCTGACGAGTTCCACCGTGGTTTACACTATAACATGTTTATTTCGTAGGATGAAGTTCTTCTATGGTAATCAACTTTACCTCTTTATCCCAGGAGTGACTGTACACAGACACAGACAAACACGTCATCTCTGCAGCACCTGAATGTTGCACGGCATCAGGGAACTCACTCATACCTGGACTCGTTAATTAAGGAGATAATCACATCATGTACCGTCTTCTTAATGGGGGCTGGCGACGCCACGACCCACTACATTGTCATACGAGGAGACTTCATCATCTGCTGTTCCAGCTGACTGTCTCTGTCTGTCTGTCGCAATACAATAGACTCCAGCTATCTTTAAAGTAAATACAGGCGTGTAAGAGTATATACATACATATTTAAGAAGGTAATAAGTCTAGTGTGTGATTATTTACTTGTAATTACCCACTATTGCTGTACGGGGAGGGAGTTGTACACTCGTGGCTCAGATTACCTACCAGGGACCTGGACGAAGCCCAGTAGACCCAGCTTAACAACCTGGCCCAGAACGCTCCCACCGCCCCGTCCGCCCCAGGACACGCCACAACACGAACCTCCGGGGTTACAGTCAGCGTTAATCGGTGGTCATCTACAATTCTCCCACCAGTTACCGGGTCTGTCTCAATTCGCTTCTCACCAGTATTGGGACCCACACTTTTCCCAAGACCCGCTGGTCTTTACACCCTGCCGTCCCTTGCAGGTCTACCAGATCTCTGTGTCTATCTGTAAGTTATCCGATAATCTATTGATGATGGCAGCTGAGTGACACATGAAGGAAAACGTATATAAGTCGTAACGTTGTTTATAGTAATGGCGCCCCGAGCACACACGCCCGACCTGAACCAGTGCCAATAATGGCAACGACGCGTGACCTACGAAGACCATGCGCCATTATCCTCCTGACGAAGGAGGTCCGGCATCTCGCCTGCTGGTGAGAGGAGGGGATTCCTAGAGCGGTGGAGGTGGGAGGTAAAGCACCAGCGTTAGCAGACGAAGACTACTCCTGTGATTTTCTGTCTTTCATGACAAGGCAACTCAGTTACTTTTTATTATAGTTACTGGAGGCTAAGTAGCTTTTTGTTCCGTCAGATCATGTTTCGTTTTTTATAATCTCACTCTCCTAAGAGTTACTTACAGCCATTTTCACTTCTGGCTGTCATCGAGTGAAGATGTTATCTATTGTTTTGGTTTTGCGTTTGAAGAGTTCAAGATCTTGTGCTTTCAGGATGAAATGTGGAGGACGCTACTTGACTCGCAAGACGTGGGTGGTTAAGTGGTTTTCAGTGTAAGTTTAGTCATGCATAATTTGACAAGCAGTCAACCACTCTCTCACATCGGTAATATTGTCCGATGAATGAGAAGTTATGTTCAGCTGCATGTTCTAAACGAGCAGAAAATAAAAGTAATTTCTTTGTCTCGTGTGCAAAAAATAAACTACGGTATGCGCACACTCATACCATGAGTCAGCTAGGGCCCGCCCGGGTTCGGGTGTGCATGGGGTTCGAATCCTGGGTGCGGCAGTCGCTCCACACCCACCCCAGATGTTCATCCTCAGTTCGAGGTTGGTAAGTATGTATGTGTGTGTGAGTGTGTGTGTTTGTATGTGTGTATATATGTGTCCAAACACAGATAGAAGTAGAGACGATACACATGTGGAAGCTGAAGAGACGGGAAACACGAGTCCAAAACCTCCTCCCCATAACACGAAGATAGTAATGAATCACACATTCATACACACACACACACACATACATATATCTAAATCCACTTGAGGCCAAATTTCTGTCGATAAATGAATATGTTAATGACCGATACCATAATCTCATTAGAAAGGTAGATAGCTAGGTTGTCATCGTCAGTCTATAGTACATGAAAGATGAAATCTGGTGGATGCATTGTGCCGAAAGAGACAGGCTGAGAGAACAAAAGAAAACTGAAGAATGTATCTAAAAGGGAGAACTAATATGGAGCTTTAAATGGATCTTTTCGACGCAAGTGTTGCATGACCTTTGTTATAACTACATTTATCATAGAGGCTTTAGAGAGCAAGGTAGAGTTGGGAAGAATAAAGAATGTTTTCATATATCAAACAAAGTTTCATTTATTGTTCTCAGAGGTTCAGTCAGTCGTACATAAATTGTTGCCGAGGAGTGTATTATCCATAATGGGGAGCAGGCCTGTAGGAGGGAGCGGGGGCGGGGTGGTAGGCAGGGTACTGGGCCTGGCCCTGGTAGCCAACCTGGGCCACGAAGCCCGAGTCGCCTTGAACAGTGTAGTCCACCTTCTGCAGACGACCGTCGGGGAGCTGGACGTAGTAGGCGCCCTGGGTGTTGTAGCCGTCCCGGGACTCCTGGTGACCGAAGTCGTTGCCGAAGTTATCGCTTACGGCGTAGTTGAAGTTGTACTTGGCAGGTCCCTGGAAATACATAGCAGCCAACAGTCATCATTGGCACTAAATGCATAGGTAACGAACAGATACTCTAATTAGATACGGTGGCCAGATATTTTCATGCTGCGAGTACATGAGGAGGACAGCTAGCAGGAGACCTGTTGGTCCATGACGAGGTTATATGCTAAAAGCAGGGCCGAACATAATATTGGAAAGATGATGGTATAACTAAAGGCAAAGTCCCATCCATTTCTCCCTCCGGCTGGACAGGATAAAGATGTTCAAAATAAATATCTGGGACTCACTGAAGGAGCATAGGTGGGAGCATGAGGACGATAAGGCTGGTAGCCAGGATGGGCCAGGGCGGCGGACACCAATGCGCCCAACACAAACAGCTGCTTTATCTGTGGGAAGATAAACAGTATCAGTAGAGGAACGCTAGAGCTAATCATACTTCCATCTCAAAGTATGATTAAAGTGGCTTGGGTCTGCTTGTATATGAAACTATTTTTGAAAACAAGTAACTGTACCTGGGAAGTCATGTTGAGAGATGGAGTCGTGACAATGATGCTGACTCCAGTAGCTGCAGGCTTTTATATACTGGAAGCCCCGCCACAAACTGTTACGTCACGGAACGGTGCAAGGGAGGTCACTATTGTCAAATTTTTGTGGGCTGTGAAAGTCAGGGTGATCGTTTGTCGCCTAACTACCAAGTATAGTTGTTGGTGATGAGTTTAAACTCATTAATGTTCATCTGTTGCATATCACTTGTTCCGTTTATCTCTCATGTTCATCTGTTTATCGTTATCATCATTGTTTATCATTATCATGGGTGTTTATGAATTTTTATTATTATCATTATAAGCTTTATTATTATGATGTTTGTTTATGTTAATTATTATCATTATCATCATTATAAGCTTTTCCGACTGGCCTTTGAACCTAGTATGAATCATTTTGGGTGCCAGGTTAGAAATTCTATCTCAATTGCACTTTAATCTTCACTAAGTTACATCTTCACTAAAATCTTATCTTCAGCTAACTTACGTCTTCGTTATAACCTTATCTACATTACATCTCTATCTTCACCACACTTTCATCTTCACTTCACCTTCGTCATCAATACAACCTAGTTTTCATTATGAATATTTCATCTTCAATACACCCTTCTCATTACTGCTCCCTTATTTTTACTACATTTGTTAACTTTAATATCTTTACTACGTCTATGACTTTACTATCTTAACAATACTTATACGTTCACTAAGTTAGGTTCCAGGTGGCCTTGAACCCAGCAAAGATAATTTAATGTTCACAGTAATCTTCACAACATCCTCATTTTCAATGTAAAGGCCATCTGTACTACACACCATCTAAACCCTTATCTTCACTACTTAGGCCTTCATTCCTATACCCTCAGTACCAATGACCTTTGACCTCACCATTACGGGTGAGGTAAAAGGTTCACTTTTTCCGCAGACACACAACACCATTGGCTGGTTGCTTACTTGAGCTTTAGGACTATCAACTGCCAGGATCAATAAGTTCGTGTGCTTCAGGTGAAGACACTATCCGAAAACTCCTAAACTCCAACAGGTGTTCAAGATGATTATAAGACCATAATGTTTTCAATACATGTATGATCTTTGAAAGTTACTGATATTCGAATATTATCACTTAATACGCTTTTTGTGGGCGAGGAGTTTAGATTGCCATCATCCACTTATATCCACTCACGTTCTGATGCTTTTAGATTCTAGAAGCAACAGAACTTACGTAAGTGGATCTGGTATAACTGGGATCACATTACAGGGAGTTAAACCTCACATTTGTGGGAGTCCGTGTCCAGGGATACAGAGGTCGGATGTTGCGTTGACGCAGTACCTCTGACACAGTCCTCTTGAAGTCTCGTCACCGTCTGCACTCGTATAGTGAAACAGCCAGGCCACCAGGAACGAGCAGTAAGGTAAAGAGTGTTGTCTGAGCATGTCTATGAGGCAGGCGATATAAACACTAAGCCAGGAGTTTGACGGGGGGTACTGGAGTAGATATTTATGAAGTGGTGGAGATGAAGATAAAGATGCATTGAGAGTAAAGATAACATATACAGAGGTGAAACAAAGAAAGAATTGGAGGAAAATGATAAAAAGAAGAATTATGAAATGGGTGAAGGGAAATGGAACCAGAATGAAATAAAAAACTGGGCCACGACCCGAGTGGTCGCCAAGAAGGCAACGCTTTGGTTAACAAACTGGAAAACAAAGGAATGTTATCTGAGAACTGGAAAAGAAATAGTTCATGATATCTTTACAGTGAAGTCTTGCACGTTATGGGAGAGATGCCTGCATTTTACTGTTAGACGGAGATTCTATTTCATTAAATATATATATATATATATATATATATATATATATATATATATATATATATATATATATCACAATAACAAAGGTCGTGTACAGAAGAAACTGATACAGTTCACACAACGTAAAGAAAAATAAATCTTCTGATGATAAAACATAATTGTAGGTAAATCATACAAAATAAGCCTTTGTCTCTGACGTGACTTCTCTCTCTCTCTCTCTCTCTCTCTCTCTCTCTAACAGTTTCAGATACTCACAACCTGTGAAGGTAATGGGGAAGCCAACAGAGCGTGAAGGACGAAGTGTGTGTGTGTGTGTGTGTGTGTGTGTGTGTGTTGGGGGGGGGGGGGCTCGGGAAGGAAGAAACAATTTCTCTGGCGTAAGAAAAAAATAAATATTTAACACCGCGAGAGTTGTTTACTTCGTGATGGACGCAGCACATCAGTTTTGTTACGTGTCAAGAAGTTGGTTCACACAAACAGGTAATGATGTGTTTGTACGTGTGATTACTGTTTGTGATTGCTATTAGTGTTGAAACAGAGGTCATTGTCTGATGGCGTAGCACTCCCGACGGTACTGTAAATATATAATTGCGTGTTGAGATGTGTCATAAGATTCGATTCTCGTCACCTGACACAACACGTGGTTGTCAAATTGTCGAAATTGATACAGCAATCGTTATGGTTTCCTCTCATACTTAGTGTATAGTCTGATGGGAAAGGTAGCACTGCTGGTACAGATGCCAATATATATATATATATATATATATATATATATATATATATATATATATATATATATAATTGAAATAACCTACCAAGATAAAATAGAAATATTAAAAAATTATAGACGAATAATTCGATGATTTTGATCAAGAGTGAATAAGCCTGCTCGGAAATGACATTTTCGTATGCCCGTATCTCAACATAATTTTCTTTACAGCTCAGCCACTGAAAATGCCTCGATCACAAAACGTCCGGCGGTTAGAAAAGTCAGGAAGCATTTTCGGCCTTTCCTATAGAATTGCCATGTCAGTATATCCTCTGTCTGCTACATGGTGCTCCTTCATATGTATTTTTCAGCAGAGTGATATGCTGGAGGGAGCCATTGGTGGGAAAGAGCCACCTGCTTGACTATCTCATTTCCATCTACGTAGATAAGGAAGGATATGGCATGTGGGGTATCATTAATGTCTTCCAGCAGATTATCCTTGTCACTGCCAATCAGCTTTTAACGTCTGTCTTTCCTATGGACATTTCTGGCAAGAATTAATGTACTATAACAAAGGCTCCTACACACAACGCTGCATCATGTAGTTGGAAGGTGATGCACAACACATGGACAGCCATACCCACAGTTACGTTACAGAGGAGTGTGTTGTTACACTGCAGTCGAGGGTCCGCACACCGTGTTGAATTATCACTACCCCAGGAGGTGTTGCACCGTACAAGACCCGCACAGCACCAAAGACTCCAACACACGTTACTACATGAGACCGAAAGGGTCTGCTCTGCACTAGGCACTCCAACACAAGAGGAGTTGCAGTGCGTCAATGGCCTCCTCAACACCCTGTCACATGACGAGGGCAAGAGGTTCCGATGCCACACGAGAGGTCACAGTCCATGAGGAATGCAAATCAAAAGATGTTCCTAAGTATAAAGCACAGATTTATTGTTCTCAGGGGTTCAGTCAGTCATACAGAGGTTGTTGCCGAGTAGTGTATTATCCATAATGGGGAGCAGGCCTGTAGGAGGGAGCGGGGGCGGGGTGGTAGGCAGGGTACTGGGCCTGGC
>JAYMFT010144016.1:0-26832 GCA_038088735.1 Panulirus argus
CCGTTATGATGTCCTCCTCCGCCATATCCATGACGTCAGGACAGAAGATAACTCCCCTGCACGAGTTCATGGATACTGGGATTGAAGCAACAACATCATAAGTGTGGAACTTCCTCAGCTTTAGAAGGTCCGCCACCATCAGTGATTCGTCAATTTGACCTTAACGAGAAGATCACCACTTGCCAGTTTCCTTCCTAACCGTTTCAACGGCCCGCGCTTGACCGTCAATAACTTTCCTTACCAGAAAGGGATTGAGGGAGGCCAAAGTCGTCGATCCGGTTGCATGAATTTGAACAAACTGCGCATTTCTATTTTTAATACACAAGTTACGGTCGTCACGACCACTACCCGCTACGGGGGCAATGGATGGCTTCCGAGTATCCATCCTAGTGGGACTACGCCCCATAATCTGCGGTGGCGTACCACCCCAGGCAATGGGGTTAGAAAAAAAATATATATGGCTTTCTTGAAAGGTATAGACAAACAACTTACCAGTAAAGTGCCTCCTCGAAGGGCCGGGCGCACAGGCCGGGTTAGCTTCTCCTGGCGTAGGTCACCTCTTAGTGAGAGCAGCAATCCTGCGGATACTGTCGTCTGAAATTACTGATGCACCAATAACTTCCAATACCTTCAAAAACAAACAAAAACAGAAAGCACCGATATGGGGAGGCTTGCGGATGTCGAGCTAAGCTAATCGTCACGACCAGCTCGGGGAACTGCTGGAAGGCGACTCGCATCTGGCACCCGACCAGGCATTATGGTATGTGCGGTCTGCCAAAGGTGCATAAGGAATATTGTTTCCCCCCCTGAGACCTATACTCTGTGCGAATGGCAATCGTAGTTACAGTCTAGCTAAATTCTTACTTCCAGTGATATCACCGGTGATTAATAATGCATTTACAATAGAGAATCCTTTTCCCATACGTGAAATAGATGTGTAAATTGGATTTCAGTAGTTGTCTTATGGCTAGCTTTGACGTAAAATCATTTTTTTTCAATCGAGGAAACAATCCATTCGGCGATACAAATACGGTTCGTGCGTTAACTAAGTTGCGTTTAAGGAAGGATTGATTATCTCTGTCGTTTAGTGATTGCTTCATTTTTTGTCCAGTGGCGTTACATTTGGACAAACGGATGTTGTAATGATAGGTTCCCCTCTAGCTCCGATATTAACCGACGCGTTTTTATACCCCCAGCAAATTGGGTAGTTTGGGAGAGCGTCCTTCGCACTTCAAACCTTTGTTTTATATACATACTCGTAGGATATGTGGATGATAATTTGTCTATTAGCAAGGACGGGCAAAAGTCAACGTTTCGGGTTGTACATATTAGCAAAACGGAGCGACACTTCTTCAGGTCGCGCGAAAATTAATACTTTTGGCTGGTCACTACAAACGAACTGCCTTATTACCAAACCACCATTCTGAGCAATAACGGACTACCTACCCAACGTGGGCAGCGGGCTCCTTTCTACTGGTTTAGTCGGCCACCAGCCACCGACGCGTGAATACTGAAGTCCCTCCGTCTTACAGGAACGGGCCCACTTCAAGTAACGATGAGGTACCAACAGAGTTGAATGCTTTCATGCAAGTCTTACTAGGGTTTGAGTAGAAGTGTCTGTTTTGAAATGTATATTCTAATGTTAGGATACTTAATTATGAACCAGCAGAATTCTAATTCTCCACTAGGATATATTGTTCCTGCTGAATTTGTCACGCTTTCATGTAATTTTGATAACGTAGGATTATCTTTTTTTATTTTACATTGGACTTTATGCATTCTTCAAGGAACATTTTAGATTTATGATATTCTAATGTATATTGCTTGCATAATAGCCATTTTAGCGGGTGTACTATTCATAGTTGGGTTGTTGGAGTGCTATAAGAGAGGGGAACACGGAAACACGCAATGCTGCTTTATTGAATAAAGTACATATAGTGAGATAGCCCAAGGGCAATGAGCTACGGGAGTAGGATTAGTGATTATGGAGAGGTCAGTTGCGGCAGGTTGAGAAATGAAATTGGTTTCGGCAATGGAGCCTTGGCGGTGGTGATAGGTGACAGGTGAAGCAGGAGAATGTGAGAGAAGTGCGTGGATGTCGAGTCTACTTGGAGCTCCTGTAGTAGGAGGTGGGTGTGGCACGTATGGCAGGTCCTGGAGTGTACGGCGGAGGCTGCCGCTTTGTGTCTGGGTTGCAGGAGTGCCGCGGGCGTGACCATTGGTCCCTTGTTATTACAGCTGCTGCTCGCGACGGGCGAAGGCGATGTCCCACGCGATTTCTGCCGAGGGTGGGCGTCGAAGATGAGGCATCACAGTGAAACCTACGCGGAAGACGAAACGTCAGGAGTCACGATGGGACTTCTGCGATGCTGGAGGCGCCCAAAGGGCGGCTAGAGTCTGCCGTCACATCACCAAGACTTCAGGTAATGGAGTGGTAGAAGAACTGGTAGACTGCCTTCCTGCAGTGATACTCAGGTATGAGGCAGGAAGGTCAGGTCAGGTCGTCGAGGTCTCCTGGCTGCAGGACTGGGGTTTGTTGCAAGGATAAGGAAGGTTAGAGATCATCCGGTGTCTCGCTCGAGACATAAAACGATTCGATTACTCATTTTGGAAGACTGGTAATTAATCACCTCACCAAAAATTCTTAATAAAGTTCTGGTGTTACCCAAGGCCCTTCCAGAGGCTCCTGCAGCCCTACCTAGGCTGCACACTGCAAGTCTCTCTAATTTTACACACGGAAGACTTTCCTCCCTTTTCGTATCTCATCCTGAAACCTACCTCTCTCTCGGACCACTCCAAAATACACGAACTTCCATTACGCTTTCAATATTTGAACTTGCGATTGGTATATGTGTTTTTAGATGGATGCGTGAGATTTGCGGACACCCATCGTCCACAAAAATAGCATTGCTATTATTTTTTTTCTATTTCATTTTGTTGGCAGGAGTATTATGGCGAAAAGACCCTCACTTCTTGTGCTTTCTTTTCGTTTCCTTTCAGGACTAAACATTCGCGGAAAATTGTCAGGAAGTGAACATGTCGAGGTGTATAAGACCGACTGCAGTGACTGAAGCCGCTGGTCCCTCCAAATTTCCCTTCGCTATTTTCACTTCAAATAAGATTCTTTTTAAGAATTTCAAAATAGACTGACTGAATAATTTCTTGGTACCAACGTCTGCGTAAGGGATGAAAAACGAGTTGACAAACTATCTTCTTCGCCTAGTCAGAACAGCAAGGTCCCTCGTCCCGACCTTCACACACACAAACACACACTGATCACCAAAGCACCCAGCCATCCTATTGTGGTTAGGGGTCACACACGAACCAAGCTTCATACCATTACGTCCTCGAATCTCCCGGGCATAACACCGGTGAATTATATCGGTTCATCACTCGTTCCTTTTTCCCACTCGCGTCCATAAACGAAGGACATTTCGCCATATAATCCATGTCCAGTGTCGTAAAACCTCTCCAAATAGCCTGGACCAGGTAAATGTCCAAATTTGTTTGATCCCACTCGAGTCTAGCGAAAAAGCACGGCACATTCCAGTAGGTAATGGAGTGTGTAGTCTGGAGGAGTAAAATTTGCAGTTATCATGATAGCAATGGCCTCGTTTTTATCATTTTTGGAGGGGCTCAAATGACGTAAGGCTTGATGTCAAAAATTGCTTCAAACGCGACACGTACTCGAATAGCGCTTTAACTGTCATTCTGTTTGACATCTGTTTTTCTTGACCTTCCACTGAAAATTTAAACAATTTACGTTTATTGTTTTTTGTCAGTGTTTTATTTGGGTGAATCAAAGGGGTGATAAAGGTGGGACTTTCGCAAAATTCTTTACATCTTCGTCTTCTCGTAAGTTTCCGAAATATGTAATAGAAATATGCGAATAACACACGGTAGTTTTGAGATGACCCTGTTCTCAAAGGTGATTATTGAATTATTTCGATGGAAAAACAAGTGAAGAATGCATATATGTTATCTTGTATCCCAGCACATGTTTTTTGAGACCTTTCAAAATACATGTGAAAAGACATGTTTTATTGTTAATCCTGTTCTTGCATGTTTTGGTTCTTCATGAAAATGCGGGGAAGGTATATATGGAATGAATAGCCACTTTGAAACGTACATGTATATTCTTACACTTTCATTTACAGAGCAGAGAAGTTAGTAATGTACAGTTAACAATCAACAGAGGAGTACATCTCTCCCGGTGGGGCCTGGCTAGTGCCTTCACACAGGCACCGCTCATACATAAACAGAACACTACCTCGTGAGTGTGTATAATGTGTATGGCATGTGTTCGTGTCACTGTGTGTATGACTGTGTGTGTGGAATGTGTTGCATATTTA
The DNA here is from genome assembly GCA_038088735.1 of Panulirus argus. Taxonomy (NCBI): domain Eukaryota; kingdom Metazoa; phylum Arthropoda; class Malacostraca; order Decapoda; family Palinuridae; genus Panulirus; species Panulirus argus. The sequence goes on from JAYMFT010144016.1 coordinate 4,353, forward strand.
CATAAATGATAATAAATCATCCAATGACTTACCGAGACTAACATTAACCCGTTTACTTTTTTTTTTTTTCAAGAAATTAAGCATAAGAATTCCCCATCGCTTCACGCTAATAACAGGAGAGCAGGATAATAATTGTACAAAATAAAGGGAAAAGAAAATGCGTGAGAGACTAAGAAGGTTGGCGATAATTGCAAACGGAAGGGTGACGCAAGTATAATGTTCGACAGGATGGCTAATAACTGATGATGGAATTGGGTTAGGTTTTAAGTAAAAAAAAAAAAAAACGATGATAGTGCCCCCCCAAAAAAAAAGTACAGCAAATACTTTATCGAAATAAAGACTATGAATTTCAATCTCGCAAAAATTAGTTTGTGGTGATCATCATGGTAATCACGCTCTGGAAATAATCGGAATAGGCAAGGAAATAATAATTTTGATTGCATGGTAATGACTTTATGACAGTTACGTTACTGCAATTATCACTATTAATAATGATAGTAAAAGAACTTTTTAAGTATTGATAATAATAACTGACTGGAGTTGAGAGTTTTTCCGCCGACTGGTACTGAGATTAGAATGGTACTTCAGGCAACACGCATTACAAGACGTCAATAAATACTCCTCCTATAGACCGCTGTGAAATTAAACCTCTTTTAACTCCTTTCCTTACATTAATAGTAAATTCAATTTGGTATCAAATATAAACCGCAACAATTTCATTCATCCACCCCTTCCCCCCCCCCTTTTTTTTTTTCTTGAGGCAACATAGCCAATGCTGAAGGATCTTTTTTTTTTTTTTAATATATAGGAAAATCTATGAATAGCAGAATCATGGCGCACTGTATAATAGATCTGACATGAAATTTCCATTAAACTAGCCGCGTTATAGCTTGGTTTAGCCAGACTTAGCCCAACGAAGAAGGCTATATTCCACCTAAAAAAAAAAGATAAAAGTTTCCCCACCTTCCAAAAAAGGAAGGCTTTTATCCACCTGTAAATATTAGGATGCTTTTCTCCACTTCAAAAAAACAGCCTCCAACCCTCTCACTCCGCTGGTACATTTCTTGCGTCTTAACTACCGTAAACTTCTGGTCTTCCGCGACAGTGAAGTCTTTCGCCAGGTGGGGATGGGAGGAGGAGGAGGAGGGGAAGGGAAAAAGAGAAGAAATAGGCGTACAAGGAAAGATGGTTGGAAATGGGAAGATGCAACAGATAATGAAGTAATAGGGACATAGTAGATGAGAAAAGGACGAATAGATAGATAGACAGACAGACAGATGGACAGATAAAGTTTGGTTGATATATATATAGATAAACTGGGAAAATTGAGAGACAGAGAGAGAGAGGGCGCTGGAAGATCTAGTCTACAACCCCCTTAGGCGCCTCTTTGTGCTGGTTGCAGCCCGGGAGCTATTGTGGTTGGCCCGGCAGGACGACAGACGTGTCCGTTGCCCCAGATGCATCCCCCCAGAATCAATACGCGTCGTGTAGCCGGCCGCCATACATCCTTCCTTACTTGCCGATGCCGAGATCATCCGGTAGGTTAGGTTTGAGGTTTGTCATTCCCGACGCGTGTGTTCCATGCACGGCGTGGAAGAGGACGTTTTCCAGAGTGATCTGGTATTAAAAACCCGAGAACGATCAAAACTCGCTGAAAACCAGTGACGCTCGTTTTATCATGGCTTGCCACAGATGGCTCGTGTTGAAACGAGACCGCAAGCCAACCCGCGTTTATTACGAGTAACGCGTTTTCTGTTGCCAGAAGAACATCTAATCTCAGTGCTGTACTTTGTCGTTTTCAGCTTCGAATTCATTAGAATTATCTTGAGTAACAGATCAAAATTAACTTTTAACAATGACTATAGGTTGTATATACAGATAACGAAATGAATAAAAATAATCTATACAGTTGCTTTAAGGTTACAATGTAGTGACGAATAGTAAGGTTTAAGAAATTTAGTGTCCGTAGCATGCAACCGTTGACATTGCAAAAACTATATTCCGTTCAGATTGAGAGGACAGGTGCTATAACAAAATTGTTACGATTATCATTGCGAAAAAGGAAAAATTGTATATCCTTTCCTTTGGTACACCACGTTAATGAAGGGACGCAAAACTTGTGTCGAGAATCTTGAATGTTCTGTGTACATTATCTTGCCACGCAACACAAGGACCCTTTGAAATTCTTTTCCAGTTTCTTAAATAAATAGTGTCGAACATTACGAAGCATTTCTCTCGATATACTCTGTTGGTAGAATCGCTCTTGTGGGAAAAAAAAAAAAATAATCAGGAGAGAGGGTTATACCAACAAACAAACCACTTAACCAACACTAAACAAGAGAAGGGATTCTTAAATCCTACTGATAACAGAATCTGAGGGAGGTATCATATCACGACCAATACACATTTCTCTGGAATTCCTCGAAGCAGCCCAAGGGTAAAGGGGATGGGGAAAGTATTGCACGTGTCGTCTGTTGACACACGCGAACTATAGTAGCGATGAAGCGGATTATACAAAATTCTCAATTTTCTTTTTGTTCTAGTTTGCATTACGTCGATTACATGGCACAGTGTTGTGGGCGATTATCGTTACGTGACTAGATTAATGATTTGCGTGATATTTGGTTGTAGCACTTTGTAAAAACTGATCCTGTTAGGTTGTGATTATTTTTTTTTTTTCCGTTTCCGTTCATTCAACCGCACGTTACGAGCCTGGAGAACGAAGTTACTTAACGATCCTAGGATATGATGCCCGAGGTCTTCGATCAAACCCTTAAACATAAGGTCAGGTCAAAGGCCACGCCATCACACGCGAACAAAGTGTCTTAGAATTTTTCTCACGTTCTGAGATCGTCTTGCGAGTTTGTCGAGGGGCGGGAAAGCGTGTTTTTCTTTTTTTTCACACTGGCCTTGCTTGCTTGCTTGCTTGCTTGCATATCGTGTGTTATTGATTGTATTTCACCGTTAAGTACACCACCTCCGTCACGCCTGGGCTGCTTCAATAACCGTGTCAAAAGTATACAAAGTGTCTAACCTAAAGCTGCACATAGGCTGTTCTTTAAGTCGCCCAAAAAAGGCTGATTGAATTCTGACGAACACTTCGAAGTGCGAGATAAAAAAAAAAGGAAAAAAAAAACATGACTAGGCAGAACGTTCTTTTCCGTTAACGCGTTAAAACCCCCGAGTGTCACGTCAGAACAGGAATCGTGGTCTAGAAAAAACATCGTTAGAAGGCGACAACAAGATGATGATATCGTATATATAAAAAAATGAGGATTGTTTACACCGTGAAAAAGACTACAAAGACGAGTTGATGGTACTTGAAGCAGCGGCAGCGTTGCAATCCTGGTCAGCATTCAGGGCATTATTCTTTTTTCTTTAGAAGCTAGAGCTCTCAAGCATATCTGCATAGTGGTGGCTATCGGCTCTTTTGTTTAGGGAAATGAAACACCGAGAAGTTTGCCAATCAATCACCCATAGCAATGCAGGCAGGCACTGGCTGGCTGGCTGGCTCGCTGTCTAGCTAGCTAACTGGCTGTTTGGGGAAGCACTGGTGCTGAATGCCTGACCAGAAATCCCGGCTTCGAGATGTAACGCCGGCGATCTTTTAGAAGCCATGTTGGGAACGGTGGGGAAACTAGACCGAACTCCTGATGGGAAAGAGGTGTGGGGGCGGTCCTAGGAAGGTTCCTGCGAGGACTCTGGCCCGTGTCCTACGCTAAAGGGAGATTTAACTTCGAAATAAATCAGCCGACTCGCTTGAACTCGCATTACCCATCGCTCGGGTGTTCCTATTCTCGAAACTTCCATCATGCTGGTAAACAACCACTATCATCCTACTTTGAAAGTTCATGAAGATGGATTATACTGGACTCTTTGTATTTTAAGAAGAATTTTGCTGAATTATACACACAAGGTTTAGACGAATCTATCAACGATATTTGCAGCTAGTAACACTCGGGCCCACCAAGTTCAAGACTTCGCTAGACAGTATGGCAGGGTATCGCGGGAACCATTCGGACGCCACAGTAAGGCTAGGCTCTCCCGGGCGCCAGAAGCGTCACGTGGAACACCCAGTAAACACGCATAACCAGGGAACGAGCATCGTGGGTAATTCCCGAGAACACCCGAGTAACCACAGGTATCACAGGAAATGCACTAAAACGCCGCAAGTTTTTTTGCTAGGAACACGCGCGATCACGGCCACTCGCTGACGGACTGTTCCCACCGGGTAGAAATTACTCGCCGACTCCAAGATGATCACTTCTGCAGACTACGTACGTAAATCAGTCGCTGATCTCTGATGGAAGATGAGACAGACACAGACAGACTGCCCACTTTAAAGGGTCGATCACACGCTCCTTTCGTCACATCGCTCGTTCAGCAAGAACTGTTATGTACATGCCGCTGTACTGACACCATACAAACAACGTCTGTTCACTCACCGATCCCACTTTAGGCTGAGCTTATTAGATCGCCGGCGTTCCCATCTCTCCCAGGTTGTTGCCGCCGCCGCCGCCGTCACCACCACCTTCTTGAACATCGCTAGCCAATACCTCACATAATAGGGGCCCCCCCAAACAACAGAGTGTCCCGTGCGAAGACACACGCCCGTACGTGCCTCCCGCCGTCATTACCCATATGTGACGCTATGAGCTCGCGGATGGTCAACTGAGCAGGGAAATAGTTCATAATAACAGGTAGATATATGTATATATATATAATATATATATGTATCAAGACTGGTACACAAGTCGATCATTTACGCTGCAAGAGTTCAACAGGAAACATGACACACTCGGTAGAAAGACAACTTGAAGGCAGCAGTTGGTAGATAACTGGTAGTTAAATGTTGCTAAAAAGACATGATGGAGTCGATTACATCGTAATGGCTTATCATATTTTACAAAGGAAATGTTTCACCGAAAAGGTGTGGGGAGGGTGTCCGAGGAGGAAAGTAATTACAGAGACCATCATGTGATCTCCAAATGACGATACAACACACAACAAAATATATGTCTACATATTCAATCTATACACACAGTTTATACCGTTGGGTGACAACACCAACCGACTGGGGCCGCTCGTCCAGAAGATAGAAAAAAAAAAGAACCAATGAGATCGCAGAGTAACGTTCGTACTCCGATTGTGACTGGCTGGTTGGCCGAGGGGGCGCAAAAGCGCGCCTCTACAGATCCAATCCACTATGACGTCACATGTGTAAACAAGATGTGTGTGTGACGTCAGGCTGGACTGGATCAAACATTGTTTCGTCTTCTGCACGAACGGGTCGATTTTATCAATTTACAATACTTTTTTTTTTTTTTGAAGATACTCCAGGTTAAAATGCTTTATTTCATGTACATATATTAGAGAATATCAAAAGGGCAATGTTGAAATTGACAGTAGTTGAGTATCCCCTTTCTTTTCTTTACATGCATATTGAACAGTAGATGATTTAAAGGAAAAATACCGTCTTTACATAAATACGTGATTCGGTGTGAAATTATTATACATTTAGTTGCATCTCTATACAGCCCGGCTACTGATCAATCAAACTGTTACAAATCACTTTCCCTAAGTCGAAGATATTCATTCATTTTGAAACACGTTTGATATTCTGTTGCTGACAATAACAATGCTGGATGTTTTTTTTTCACCAGAAGCGTTTTGGAAAACTGTACGTCAGGGTTTGAACACTAGGAATAAGGGATGGTGGATGGATGGCAAGCTTAAAAGTAGAGGACAGAACAGGACGAGCACTCTGGTCCCATCTTCTTTTCTTTCATACGTGTCCGCCAGTTTCTCGCAGTAAGGGAGGTATACAGTTCCTAATAATGTCATCCTCTATAATTGGGAAAGAATTTCCCTTCTCAGTTTTTTAAGAAAACAGACACACGCGCCAGTCCTTTAGTCTTGAAGGGTAGTGTGACCTGAAGCTTGGCAGGATAATAATTTGGTTCAATACGTCTCGAACAGATAATCTCGTCCCACAGTGAGTGCCAAAGATGATCTCTCTTGACTGGGGAGGAGAACAGTGTTTCATTCCTATCATTTCTCTCTCTTTACGGATGTTACGGTATTGGGGCGTGTTTTTTTACCTGGGCAGGTGAGGACATTATATTACGGGAGCGTGGTTTACCTGGGCAGGTGTGAAGTGGGTTTTGGTTCCCTGAACGGAGAAGTGAAGGAGTTGTGGTCCAGTGGATCAAGCAGTTCGCTGTCAAAAGCGTATGAACAGAGAAAAAGTTCGTGAAGGGAAGAAATCTACGAGGGAGTACTCTTTTTTTTTTTTTCTGAAATGGTTGAGATACTGGGAGCATGATTTGATGGTCAGGAATCAATCGAGTTAGCTTTACTGGGAAATGGGGGGAACAGATATTCAAGGACTTTGGTTTCTGTCGGTAGGGATCACTGATCACCATCGTTTTCAGCGGGCGAGGTGGTCAAGGAGCAAAGTAGAGCAGGATCGTTTACTGTACAGACGCAACTCGTGAGTGCGACACCCTGATGTACAGTTGGCCCAATTCGTTCAGGCTTGCGTTTTCAGCAACAACGGTACATATTGGAACGTGATGAACTGACGTTACCCATTCTGTAGTAAACAACACTGTCCATGTTTAACCTGAGCACCAGATTTCGCGAATTCAGACCTTAGTAACCACTTGTACAATCATAATGTTTTACTGGTACATTTCCTCTACAAACCAAAGCACATTTTATACTCGAAAAGCCATGGAGACCCTAAGGAACAATGCATCCTCCTATCAGCTATTTAGATTCCACAGTCAGGTATATAAATAAAATAGAGGACATGAGGATTTCAATATGTGTTTGCGCTTGTGCAAAGTTGAGTGCATAGACATATGTTTAAGCTACTCGCTCAGCACAGAGAGGGCCGCTGTGTCCCACCCTGGCCTCGGCCTACGGAATCATCATCATATAACACGCGAATGACGAAGGTTTTTTTTTTTTTTTTGGGGGGGGGAGCTATCATGCCCCCTCCATAAGAGACCTCCCCGGGTGGCCACACCCATGCCATCCAAAGGAGATGCAGTGATAAAACTCTAATCGTAATCATTTATGAACATTTCTACAGTATGCATAATGAAAACAGGTGTGAGAGAGGAGCGTCAAGCAGTCGGCAGCCATCAACACTTAGGTGGAATAGATCTATACAAGGTTACACGTAGAATCTTTTGAGCTTAAGATACAATATGTTTCAACATCATTTTCATCCAAAAAGGAGAGCGACGAACGGAAAAGAAAAAAATAATCATACATAAAGATTTACCATTCTAGAACACCGAGAAGGATAAACACGAAGCCCAGTATTAAATCACACTTGAACACACGTCTTGAAAAAGGAAGTCAAAATGATACAGTATCAGGAATATACGAGGCATGCGTTTGTGCGTTTAGAGTCAGCCTAAGAAAGGCAAATGAGACGAGTTCGAGGATGAGTGTGCTAACTGCCATTACGTAGGGAGAACTTTTTCTTTTAGGAGCGAGGTTCGTACTGAGGATGACGGGCCCTGTTGCTCCTAAAGGGACCATGATATGCAGGGACTCGTCATTCAGTGTGTGAAATCAATTTCGTGTGCTACTATTTTTAGCTCTTGTGGCAACTTGCTTTCCCGTCGAAAAAAGAAAAAAAAAGGGGGGGAGGCTAACATGATGACACTACGAGCAACTGATTCATGTAGTTAAAATGTAGACTGAGTCCGCTTTTTTAAGATCCACGAAGCAATCAGCACAACTCTGCCCCAACTTGCCAAAGGTTAAGTTGAGAACATGCATGTGAAAAACGGTAAACGCTTGTCGAGGGGGTGACCTCAGTAAAGTCTCTGTGACGGAACCACACTACGATCTAGGTCCAGGTTGTGGTGCAGTTGTGGTTGAAGAAAAAGAACAAAAAGTTTTAAAGCACCAGGTTAACGTACGGGAAGAAGCAATGGAAAGAAGAAAGTATGACGATAGAATTCAAAGTAGAAAACTTTGCTGCGTAAGGGAAATTACTTGTATGAAGTCCTGCATCAAAGAAGTAATGCCATTGGCATTGACTTACATGAAAAAGAAAAGAGCGAGCTCCGAGTACGGAAAAGTTAAGAACTGCAACTGAAATGTGCAAACGTGTCAGGGAAAGTACTACAAAAAGACAGTGGACGACACAAAGGAGAAAACACGGAGGAACGCACTTTTGCAAATGGGAAAACCGAGACAGAAAATGACTTTGAGAAATTCTAGTACTTGAGAAATGGGATGTGGGAGAGGATGAGGAGGTGCTGTGCCAACACATGAGCAGAAAGGTGGACGGCGAGAAGTCCAGCTGATGCACTTCACTCTCCAGTCCTTTCTAAATCTTGATTCGGGGGTGGTCTTAACTTCGTTATATATATATATATATATATATATATATATACATAACAGTAAATGAAATTTCGTGGGCAAACCCTTTCTTGTTTTTGCAGTGACGTTCTGAGGCTGTTAAAAAGAAACAAATACCAGCCATAATCCCTGGTCTGAATGCAAATTTCGACATTTACGAACTCGCGCGTATAACTTTGCAAGGAAAGATCCTTTAGTTAAAAATAGGACATGTAAAGGGAGATCAACTGTAAACCCTTCCTTAGAGCGTACTAAAAGGAAATATTTCGAGGGGATAATCTTCAGACGTGCGGTAAATAAAGGAATTGCTTTGTAATACTCCTTCTGGTGTTACCATATCGACTACATCCATACATCATCGTAAGTGACGTGAAATGTTCCTTAATGCCTCGTCGGCATACTGAACACAGAGAATATACTGACAGTAATACTGATTATCATAGTTTTCTGTCATGAGAAATGAAGTTACAAGAGCGATAACTACAGTAATAATTTCCTGGAAAATTAAAAATTTCGTTAAAAAAGAAAAAATATTCGGTACTCGAGATTGTGACATCAGCTGACATCGTGACCCCTCCTCCTTTCTGCGACGTCTTGGCACTCTCTGGGCACTCATAGCGCCTCGCCTGACACCTCTTATACACAAGAGTGATTGTCATATACACAAGTGTCGGAGAGCATATGGACACTGGCTATTAACAAACATTTAAAAATCACATATTCCTACTGTAAATATTTGAAGCAATTTCTTTTTTTCATTCTACCATCAAGATTTAAAACCATATCTATTTTTTTTTCTTATCCTCTATGCCGAACGTTGTTCTTCAGTGAACTATTTCAACAGATGTTTTCAAAAAGAACGTTTTCCACTGAATGATACTCTACAGTTTTAGGAAGTTCCACGAATCAGAGTTATCATCAACACGAAGGGAAACTTATTTCTGAGAAATGTTAAGAACCCACATTCAGTTCAAAAAATATATGGGCTTTTAATCACACACGTATAATAAATAACAAAACAAAAATGCCAGGTAGTTTAGGAAAGTGTCCCCGACTCTTGTTGTATTAAAGTAGACAAAGTCCACAGGCAACCTATAAGACAAAAAGAACAACACACTTCTCATTTCTTAGAGTCACAGAATGAAGAAAAACAGACAGCGTCCTAGGGCGATCACTACACACACATCACACGTAACGAAAAAACGACGAGAGGCGAACATGATTTTTCCATCTTCTTTTCCTTTTTTTGAGTCCCAAATTCGACTGTCTATAAACTTGGCATGTGCTTAGGAACACGATATATATGTGTATATATATATATATATATAACCTTGGGTTTAGTTCCTGAATGCGACATGATTCCTTGTTTGTGTGTGAATGAAGTCGTACCGACGGCACGACTAAGCTAAGGTGTTCCCCAGGCTTCGGGGTTCCGTGTTTCATGCTTTGCGGTGGTGCTCGTGTCGTGGAGTCGTGGCCACGGCTCTCCGGACGACCCCCGAGTCGCTCACAGTCGCTGACTGACCGAGAGCATTCGTCTGTTCCATTCGGCGACGCAGTGTTTGAGTACTGACGGATTTGGTTGTTTTCGCTTGGTTTCTGGCATGGGTTGGTCTCGCTATCACTCTTATTCTTGTTTAGTTGACTGTGTCAGAAGTCTTTGGAGTTCACGTGGTCTGCAGCTACTATCACTCACCCCTTCTTCTTGCCCCTCCTGTCCTCTGGTCTCACAGCCTGTGTATCTCTGGCTCTACAACAGGACGTCCTGGTCGTTAAACCTAACACTGTCCTTTGGAACTGGTCATTTCCTACTCTTCTCACTTTCGTAGTACACTGAGCACGACTAAGTTATGTCTAGAATACTCCGAAATGTGTGGCTGTAATTTTCTTCATTTACAGATGAATGTCATGGATGACTCGTGATGTCATTTTGTCCGGATCTGTCGTTCTCTTTGGGGGAATTTCTGCCTTTCTTGTTCTGTTGACTTTGCCGATTTCCCGGTCATTTTTTGTTGGTGTTGCTTTCTGTTCTGGGCCTCCTTTATAATGTCGTGTTTGGTCGTAAAAGTTAAGATTATATCTTACGCAAAATTCTACGAAGGAAGATGCTTGAAGGCGTGTTTGATTTTCATCATTTTTTTCCCCACTTCGCAAAACTGTTGCCCTTCAACACCAGTTTATTTCGACTGTGTAAAAGGTACTCTGTATATACCACTAGAAAAACCCTTCCCTCCCTCCCCTTCTGTGAGGCGGCCCGGCACACACAAAGCTATTGGCACCTCGCTGCCCTTATCTCGTGGATGCAACCGTAAATTTCTAACCCCCTCATTCAACAGTGCAAGCGAACGTGGAGTGAGTGAGTGATGAGCCTCGCTGATGTGTGTGTGCGGACATGGTGTCCACCACAGCTCACACACACACACACACACCCAGCGAGGGGTGTAGTAGTAGTAGCAGCAGCAGTATTAGTAGTAGCGTCTCGGATGCAGCTAAGGTGTGCCCGCAATTTGCTCCGACACTACGTACGTATTATGTCTCTTTAATATAGTATGGTGGAAGTCCTCCAGCTATCCCAGCACACACACACACACACACACACACACGGAGAGGACTGCGCTTCTGTCTTAAGGTGTGTGGGGGAGGAAGGCGTTTCCCAGCTGTCCCGTTACATACGGCGAGGGGTTGTGGTGGTGGTGGTCTTGTGGCGGCGTCTTATCTCGGCACCTATGGGCCCAAGGCGTATGTACACACACACACACACACACCCGCCCCAGCTGTCCTAGCACGCGCGACGAAGGGTTGTTTGTTTAGGGCGTAGGGCGTCGTCCCTCCGGCTAGCGCACGCTGTCTCCCGAGTCTGAATCGACCCTCATAACGCTGCTGACGGGGAGGAGCCGATACCACCCGATCAGGGACTGCTGGCTGTGCTCTATCTTGGCCAGGCTGATCTCGGCGACGCCGATGCCGATGTTATGCTCGAAACCTCTCTGGCGCTCCCACACCATGACGAGGAGGGAGCGCCCGAGGGCGTCGTGGGCGGCGTAGCGCAGCGTCTGGTTGTAGTGGGGCTCCTGAGAGTGCCGCGTCACCCGGGTCTTGCGCTTCTGGAAGCGGCGATCACCGTCCTTCAGGTAGGTCTTCACGTAAGTGTCTGCAAGGAGAGAGAGAGAGAGACAGAGAGAGAGAGAGAGAGGGAGATTGGGAGGGTGAAGACCACTCGGGCGTCCCGCCAGGCGTCGTTCTTGTCGACCACGACGCCTGGGACTAGACTGGGCAGACAGAGAAGCAATAATGATATGGGGGGGGGAGGGAGGTCATTAAAATTGATCATTACCGTACGGTCAGAACTGTCAAAAAAAGAGAGTTAAAAATGGGGCGCAGTGGAATGATCAGTTTTAAAAGTAAAGCTCCCAATGGGGGAAAAAAAAAAGTTAATTAAAAGAAAGCCACTCAAGTTTACAAAAACTTTTTAAATAATTTTTTTGTGACGTAAGTATATGCTGCCAATGAACGCCCTGGGTGAATCAAGTGAACGTGTGCGTGTGTAATCAATGATGGAGAGCGTTTTTTTGTAAAAACTAACACACTTAACAAATGAAAGTTTCCATTTTCAAGTTGGTTTTTATTTCATTAATTTTCATAGCTTCATGTGCACACACAATCTGTCTCATAATGTGAGAGATATGAGTGCATCTGATAAACCTGCCGAGCTTCGTTTGGCTTCCTTTCCTCGTAACTGAATATATAGAGCTCGAGTAAATGTTAACAATGAGGTGGATCCACAATAAAACGAAAAAAAAAAAAAAAAAAAACTGCAACATCCTGCTCGAAAAGAAGTTGTAAAATAAAAACTTTTAAATACTCTCCAAATGACCGGATTAAACACTGCTGGCCCATTTCGTGGCGAAAATGAAATGGACCCGCGATGTATTCATCAAAAAATTTGCTGCGTGTCCTGAATGACCCGACACGCTTCTTTTCTTGGAATGGCCTGAGAGGCATTCGCGTTTTGTCCACGCTTTCACCCAGCCGTTCATCTTTCCCATGTGGGGAAGGGGAAAGGAGGGGGGGAGGGGGGAGGGGGGGAGGGGGATCCACTTACCTGGCTCCTGACCCGATGCGGCCGTGGGGAGTCCCCGGGCGTTGCTGACTTCGACCTCGAGTTGACCCTTGGTCAGCGTGAGCGCCAGGCGAATCTCCCCGAGCGTGAAGTCATCTGCGGAAAAGGCCCGACGGTTGCAGATTCTAAAGTGGTGGGTGGTGGTGGTGGTGGTGGTTTTGGTGGTGAAGTAAAGGGAATGGAGAATAATGACGTGTACGAGGCACGAGGGTACGCTGAGGCCAGATGTGTATAGAGCAGGTTCAGAGCGGCATCAAGAAGAGAGGGGAGTAAGATAGATAGATAGATAGATAGAGGAGTAGGGCAAAGATAGATAGATAGATAGATGTAGATAGATGGATATAGACGGTGCGAGAGGGAATGCTGAGGTAATCTTAGTTGTGTGTTTTGACTGTGAATATATAACAATGTTTTTGGTGGGACATCTGAAACGGGAATTTCATGGTGAGGGATGATAGTTAAGGAGGAAAAAATCTTTACAGTTTTGATTTCCATTAGAACAAGATTGTACACTGGAAAATATCGTTCTCGAAAGTTATCAGGTGAAATTTATAAGAAAATTCTATTGAGAAATACATATAGATTATATTGAGAGTGAGGTGAATGAAGACTGTTTAAGAACGACAAAATGAGAAATCTTTTTTTTTTTCAGTCAAGATCTGATACTGAGAAATGCTAAAGTCTAGAAAAGAGGAACGGAAAAATATATTTGAAATATGACTACGCTGTTTATTTATAGACTATTTCACAATGAACATGACATGCCATTAGTTATATATTTAAATATATATTGAGGAAGGATAGAAAAAAAGTGTGTTATACGCAAGTAAATATCAATTTTCCATTATCTAACAAACTGTTTGCTAAGAATCTAACATAGTCTATCTAGAACTGCAAAAAAAAGTTTAGAAATACCACACTTGCGACCCCCGTTTGGGGGGGAAAAAAGCACACAATGGGCACACACTACGAAAAATCCTGTAGACAAGGATGCATGAGGATAGGGTGGAATGAGAATGGAAGGGGGGGGGGTGTCTAGATAAAACAGGCTTCCTAATGTGTTGAGGATTCTGGGTTAGGGAGACGGGAGACTCCAAGCAAATACTTGAGTTGGCTGAAGTGGAACTTTACCTTTCAGTTCATTTGGGAGCTGTTTTTGAAGATGGGACAATGTAACATTTGATCAATCTAATTGAAGGAATGGAGTACTTAACTATTAAATAAAACTATAAACCTTTAGCAGTAGTGCAGTGCTAAGTCTTAGTGAAAAAATATGTATATATAAGGTGCAATAAAAAGGCAAATCAGTTCCTATGAATACATTGATTGTGCCAGTTAATATAAAAGGAGGTGCTTTATAATTACTGCATAAAACACAATGTAAGACTTTATCAGCATTGAGGAGAAGTTAAAATGTATAAAGTATTAAGCATTTATCTACAGCTTCTGCTACTCTTATAAGCCACTAAAACCTGGAGGATTGAAATAGTTTTTATGTAGAGTATAAGTTTAAAAGATCTCTATCTAACAGAGAACTAACCTCCTCACATAAATTTTATAGAGTTAGAGCCATATTCTTTGAGTCTTTATCCTTGGAATAAGCTAGAGAGTTCATTTGAAACTTTTTTTTATTTTTCAAAAGTATCAACTGAATTAGCATGAGCAGATGAAAACAGCTAGGGTAAATGGGGATACTAAATTTTGGAATCTGTCAGTAGGTAGCATCTCTTTTCTTCAATGCGGTGTTCCTCCTCAGTCATCTTTCTGCCTTCCCTTTCCTCCACGCTAAACCCTAATTACATCCCCAACCACAACCGCGCTTTCTCCCTCTTTCTACATCCCATCTTCACCTTCTACGAACTTTTACACCGTGTCATCTTTTCCTTATCTTCATCCTACTATCTTCACGAGAAGGTTCGACTAGCGTAAAATCCAAACGGAATTGTAATTATGCACAAAAGGTAAAAGTTTTCATTTTATGATTTCACAGATTGTGGAGTACGTAACCTCCATGTGGAATTAAGTAATTTACAAAATTAAAGATCAGTGAATAAATGCTAAAAAGAAAAAGTTATTTCAATATTTTTACTGAACATGCCAGACCAAAACGGGAAATGTTTTTAACGAGAGTTTTTAAAAACATGTTGGCTCTTTAGCCTAGTCTAATTCTTAAATCAACGGCATTCATTCAATGCCTATCTGGATATGGATATTTCTACTCGAGATTATAGATTGCGTTGGTAAACTTTCCATTAATGCCACTTATTTCCGAAGAGAATAACCATTTCTTTTTTGGACGCATATGGTAAATGAGGTAAATGAAGGTAGTAATGCACTGTGAAAATTTATGGTACGTGAAATTCTAGCATTAGGAGAGCCATTTTCGTTATACTCTGTTCTAGAACTGGTAACATATGCTGGTGGCGAGAAGTCATAAAGTAAATTATAAATGAATATATATATATATATATATATATATATATATATATATATATATATATATATATATTGACAGGAGGAACACTGCATCTTAGAAATGTACATGAATATTTGCTGCTGTGCAAACCTTTACTATTGCTGGATACCATGCTCCTCTAATTCTTTGCAACAATACCAAGCAAAATGAATATGTACACAAGTCCCATACTTAAGGACGAAGCTATCGGCAGAGCCTTAAAGCTAATACAGGTAATGGCAGCTCAGCCACAAATGAAATTTATAAAAGCCTAAGGGAAGAGACAGAGAGAGAGAAAGAGAGGGAATAGGAAGCTACTGGCAGCGTGCCGAGGTTAGCTCAAAAACCTACTCACTACTACATGCTGAAGCACCGAGTAATGCTGCTACGAAGCTAAGTGAAAAGCAAGGACTGTTCGTCTTAATTTTTTTTTTTTTCACATAGGAGTTATTGATCAGGCCACACACACACACACAGACCTTGCAAGTCCTTCGAATTTATCTTTTCTTTTTTTTGTAGTGAGGCGTACAGCACAGTATGGGGAATACTATATTCAGTGTATCAATTTTGTGTCATCTTTCAGAACTAGATGTAAGTATACTGAATTTTAATTTTCGTTTGTTTACAATTTCATTCCTTAATAAGAAAAAAAAAAGTATGGAAATTATTACAAATTTAAGCACACATTTTTTTCTTTTATTTATATATAAATTGTCATTTATTAATACGTTTGATGTAAAGTAGTCTGAACGCGTTTCAATATGCCTCATATAGTTAACATCACATAGAATTCGTGAAATAATTTTTCGTAATTAAATACTTCGCAAGCATATCTCGTGCTTTAAATAAAGTTATATCTTAAACTTCATCCTCTGGCACACTCCAGCAAGAACAAAGTCAAGGTACTCATTCAAAAAAAAAACGGGGGGAAAAATAGTCGTAAAAAAGAAATGAGTTAATTATATTTACCTTTCTGACAGTATCCATGAGTTAACCAACAGAGTGAGAGAGATTTCAATAACAGGAGCTAACAACGTACGGGTTCCTGAGATGGGGTGGGTTGAGGGGGGGGGATTGGTGTGTATGTAATGTGTGTGTGTGGAAGACACATGAGAGTGGAGGAGGAGGAGGAGGAGGAGGAGATGTAGTATAGACTGAGTGGGGAGGGGAGAAGGCATAGCACACAAACGCCCACCACTGACCTGTGAGGATGTCCCTATAGCCCCGCGGCACAACCTGACCTGGCCCGAGGTTGGCAGAGGTGTCGTCTCCGGTCACACTGCTCCACCAGGCGCAGGCGGAGGCGGCAGGGCAGGAGGAGGAGGAGGAAAAGGCAAAAGAGGTATGGGAAGGAATGAGAGAGCAAGTGTGGGTGGGTGGGTGGGAGGGAGAGGGGATTATGCAGACGTAGGTTGTTGGAATTTAAAGGCGTTGTTGTTGCAAGATTGAGGAGGAGGAGGAGGAAGGAACGTTGGCAATGAAATGGTTGTGTGGCAGGACATCAGAAACAAAGTAGGGGGAAGGTAGAGTCGTTGAGGACAAGTTGTCGAAAAGAGGCAGCGAGGATCGCAAACACGATGAGGCCGAAGAGAGATTGCGGGAGAGTAGTTTGGGAGATGAGATCACGAGAAGAGACAGATGCAAAAAGGGTCAGAGGGAGAGAGTGAGTGAGCGAGCGGGAAACGATAGGAAGAGAGAAAAATGAAAAAAGAAATGAAAGTATATTGATACAAAAATAAGACGAGAAAAAGGGGAAAATGAGTACGTAACATAAGAGTTAACGAGAAAGATGAAATATGAAATGGGTAAATGAGAGAGAGAGAGAGAGAGAGAGAGAGAGAGAGAGAGAGAGAGAGAGAGAGAGAGAAAGAGAGAGTAGGATGAAAACACCAGGGTAACGTTTGAGTATGGATATATATTTTTTTTAACGCCCACAGAAGGAGTAGTAGTGGTGAAGGTACGGTGGTGAGACGTAGCGGGTGACACCATTAGGCAGGCAACACCATCAAGACACCATACGCACAGCCGGCGAGGGAGAGGCCATGTACGGAGGGAGAGAAGAGAGAGAGAAGTATGAGAGAGAGTTTAACAACATAAAACGTGCGGTGTGGTCACAGCTGTCATGAATGAAGATGCTGGATAGTTTATACTTTTCGAGTTCTAAAAAAAAAAAAAGGAAAAAATAGTAAGAGAAAAAAAATAGGTAATAGTGAAGTATAAATAACGTAGATGTAGAGACACACAACTGATGGCTGGACTTCTAAACCATCACTACTTCACGTCCATAACGTTCACAGGCACTGTGGTGAGAGAAGGCTTTTGTGGCCCGCCCGTCGTCCAAACTAAAGATCAGGTTTCGTTGGGTTTCGATCCTGTGTTAGCATTTTTTTTTTTCCGAGCTCAGTGATATATCTAACTTAAAAACGTAAACTGTTTATCTCTATCAACCCGCAATGCCGTCTTCCTCACTTACTAGATGACTCTGTGCGTCAAAAAACATGATAATTCGAGACGTATTCATCAGGTGAAGTTGACAAACGCATAAGTGAAACGATTAGCGACCGTCAGGATCATAACGGATGAGTTCCATTATGAGCTGAATATGGGCGGCGTGTAGATGCCTACCAAACAATTATTGTCCAAAGTGAGGGACACTAGTAGCATATTTGTGCCCAGACTGACGGTATTCAAATGTATCATGAATTGTGTGTGTGTGTGTGTGTGTGTAAACGTAAAGACGCGCCTAGTAAAATCGTGGTACGAGTTCTTATCTGGTGTGCTATTACTGATACAGCTCAGGTGTTTGCAAGTCTCTAAAGGGTTCATATCCGTGGGATAGTGTGTGTGAGATGTGGCACAGGAGGGTGGAAGGTGCTGGGCGGTAATCATTTCGTAAAAAAAATTTCTTCTACAGTAGTGTTCTCCTGAGGGCCTTTAGCATATGCAAGTAGTATAATAACCACGTAAGCTTTTATTCAGATAAGGGTTATTAAGCAAGTTTTATCTTGCATGTATCAGCATTATAACCAATTCGTCCGATATATAGAATTTCATTGCTAATTTTGACACTGTTGGCGAAATAAAACTAAACTGGAAGTCAAAATTTAAGCTGATCCCTTTTATTAGATAAAAGGTAACTCTAGATTATTTTCTTGATTATTTTTAATCTCTATAAGGGAGAATTTGCAACTACTGATTAGGATATTACATAAAATTTGTTGGGAAGAAAATTTTGCTAAAGAATAAGGTTATATATAGAGAAGACGGCAAGGGAGTTCGAGTGACAGTTTATATATATAGATGTATATATACACCATCCTATGTTGAGTGATTCACAGTAAATACTCTGATCTTTAGTTAAGCGACGCGCGCAACGTGAAAATGGTGTAATCCACTCCCGTCCGCACCATGCACGAACGGATGAGAAGTTGGCAAGAGCTCTGAGGAAAAAGGAACAACAGATTTAGCTGCTAAGGTGAACTCGATTCGTTCGTGTGTTGCCATTCAGAACTATGCATATATATATATATACAGACTCTGAGTACAATTCGTGAACAAGATTAATAAATTTCCTTCCACAGGCATGAAAGAATGTTTGAAAAGAACAAAAAAAAAAAAAAAAAAAAAAAAAAAAGGCGCTGTGGCTCTTCCGAACCGGAGACACGAACGAACCCGCAATTTGAAGCACATTATGAAGATTTTGCGTCAACTGCTACACGTCAACACGAGATGGATGTTCAGCGGCTAGGAAGAAGAAACATCTTTAGTGGCATATTCTGAGGTCTAGGTTTACTGTAGCTTTAGCAAACACGGTACGAGAAATTATTCAGGTAAGCGTCAGGACTATATACACGTCAGTCGAAGGTAAAAATAAACTGTAATTCAGATTAGTGTAGGAGGAGAAATACATTAGAAGACACATTCAAACATCTACACGTGTATGATACAGATATATGTACAAAAGAGTGAGAGCAGAGAGACCGCCAGAGCGGTCTCTCAGGCTTGTTACATTACAGTGGGAGTTTAGAAAGTGTGGATAGGACTGAACATACCAAGAAGCTTTGAAAATATATATTTTTTCTACCTTATGATAAATCGGAGAATAACACCGTAGATATTAAGGCCAAAGATCCAATCTTTTGTTTTATATATATAAAAAGAATTTACATAGTTCTCAAATTTTACTTGGGGTTGTGACGCCATCGAGAGTTCTCTGTTAAGACTGTCCGAACTTAAAATCTTTTCCCTGATGCCAGAGTCTGCCTGCACCAGCAGTAGCAAGCAGCTCTCCCGCGTCAATGTATACTTCATAATCATTATTGAGTTTGTTTGCTCTGTTGTGCTCATTAACCTTAGTTTCTTCATTTTCTGGTTCTGATTAGTACTCTATTATAGATGAGCTCTTTCATTCTCGGGCGGGGTCACGAATTAACTTTGTAAAAAACTGAAATGGACCGTCATAGATTAAAGTCCGAGAACCTCTTTTCCTTTGGTACAATGTATGTGGTTAAACACTGGGGGGAAAAGACATGCTTTGCAACCGTGTCACAGAAGGCAAGCTTTGCAATCGCAGTACAGTAAGCCTCCCTCCCTTGTGTGCAAACAAATACATCAGACGATGCAGAGGACCTGCAAAACGGAGACATTGTCTGGCAAATGTTTTGTGCTGTCTCCAAACAAGTGATTTTGTGGCCTTTCACTCCAAGTAATGTTCAATCTGGAGATATTCAGAGCGATGATAACGCACTATATATATATATATATATATATATATATATATATATATATATATATATATATATATGGATTAGGTGAATGTTACTTCCATATAAATGTTTTAACTTTTCGATTATTGTCAACATTTGAATGTTTTATCGTAAGGCGATCAGTCTTAACAACGCTCCTTCGTTACATTCTCACTACAATCATCTCATCGTCGCTTTCTCATATGTTCCTACCGGTGACTTCTCAATTATAGTTCATTTATGAGACTTTGCTTTGATCTACCAAGTTACACTGGTCAATTTATGCCCAAGTTGTTTTGTTTTTGGTATATCCCATTTCATTTGTTATAGATTTTCTCGTTCTCATTCACCTTATCAGATTCGTAGAAGCATCTTCACTCTATATCTTATCTGACGTAATGATGGTCACCTGCGCGTAACGTGTTGTTCTTCCAAATATTATTTTCGTCCTAATGAACATTTGACATGCACCATTCTAATTAAGTTTAATGTGACCATTATTTAATGCGGAACGTTTGCACTGTACAGATATAAGGCTATATGCTTGAGTGCATAATTTTTGTATATCTGAGCTATCGCACTTTTAAAACTTGTTTGTATATTTGAACTTGATTTTCAAGAATTCACCTAATCAGCTTGTTACACGAGGCGTCTCGGTTATATCATCAACATACTAAAATTGTCGATTTCCCCCTACCCCTCTTCCCAAAACGACCACGTACTGGCGTATCCTTTCCATCAGGAGGAAATATAATCCTTGTATTTGAACGCATTTATTATATCTTTTCTTTACCAGGCTGTTAATTTGCGACTGACGACTACAGCTCATGGAAATCAATCCCCACGATCAGTCTCGTGTGAATGAGAACGCTGCTGAGGTTAAGACAAATCAAATACTGTTGGTGACTAGTTTCGCAATTCAGAGGCTGAGGTAGGTGGTTAACTTTAGTCTGTTGACCTAAACCGACCAAGCTGGAGTAAAAGAGTACTATCTTAAATTAATCACCTTTTTCTAATCAAGTTAGGAAGCAAATACTGCGTGAAATAGTGAGTAATGTTGTATAATTTTCTTATCTGGGGCGATTCTTCCTCTGTTGTGGATACTGAATTATAGAAGGAAATTCTATATGATTTAATTCACTCTTCCTGAGGCTATCACCAGGTGCCGTTAGTCTCTCAGTATTGAACCCTTACGGGTGCAAGTTAACTCTGCCTCAGCCGACACCTTACCCTCGTACGTAGGAGGACCTGGTTGGGTATTGTAGGAGGTAAAATGTCACAACTTCCACCCCACCAGGTTGCCTCCGGCAGCCTCGACTCGACAGTCAGCCATGTGGGTGAGTTAGTAGTCACACTTTCACACACTGTACAAACACACTTACACAATAGTAAACGAAAGCACAAACACCTACACACAATTCAGTATACACACACACACACACACACACACACACACACACACACACACTGTCTCATTTCCGAGCTCCCAGGCCAGCCAGCTGCGGCTTACTGTAAGCTGGTGTTAAAGCGGCGTCTCAATACACCCTTCTCCTCACCTCCATGTTCTTACGTCCTCCTCAGGCCGGCCGTTGCTGGGTGTTCCTAGGGTGTTGGGGAGAGAAAAAGAAAAAAAGAGTTTTTTAGTGTCAAGACAATGGAAATGCGTCACTCCTCCTCAACGCACGAGGGGCAACGCCTGTATCAAGATTTCTCAAAAACACGCGACTGACACCAGCAAAAAGGGGAGGCAGACGATACTAATTTTGTGCAAGAGGTGATGAGATGCAGAGAAGTGGTGGGAGTGAAGCTGCAGTGGTAATAAGGGAATGCATATCGGTGCCAGTGAAGAAATATGTAAAAGGCTAGGGTAGGTTCGCGCCTGTAGAGACATTACATGGGAGGGTTAGTGACACCGTCCACAGAGACTACGGCAAATTGGTGGCACAGGTGATTAGGAAGGAACAGGGAGGTAGTGAAGACGGTAAAGATCGGATACCAACAAATAATAAAGGTAATAATGATGTTAACAATAGTAATAGTAATGATAACAATTATGATAGATAACAATAATGTAAACCTACGTTAAGTGTCAAAATGCTTCATTACTATCATTACTATCACCATTAGTCATTCACACGCTATGATATCCATGTACAGTATTTATCTATCTATCTATCTATCTACCTACAGGATATCCCATGACTTTGTGAGTAACTCGTGTGTGTGTGTGTGTTATCTGTCAACAGGTGACGTTTCTCCTGACCGGTGGACTAGCCAAAGTGGAGGTGCCCAAGCCTGGACGCAGATCTAGCTAGATCGCCAGACCTCACCTTACTGTATCTTTGTGTGTGTGTGTGTGTGTGTGTGGAACTCCCATGAAGGTGACGCGGTGGTGGTCTTCGGGCAAAGAAACCGGCACATGAGATCAACATCTGCTTCGTTGGATTATGAATAATGCAGAGCGGATAACAGAATGACTCTTCGTTGTTGATAGGGTTATATAAAGAAAATGTAACGATCAACTAGAAAAGAAACGTGTAATAAAAAAATGAATTTTTTTTCATATTAAACATTTATTTTACTGACCTACGTATTGTTTGCACTTTTCCGGTAAGATATTGAAGTTATGTGCATGTCTGAGAACTGGAGCCACGTTTATAGAATGTGTGTGTTTGAAAATGACCTCAAAATATTCTAATATACATTTATACTATATATAATATATATATATATATATATATATATATATATATATATATATATATACATATC
>JAYMFT010144017.1:0-12765 GCA_038088735.1 Panulirus argus
GAGGGGAGAAAGAATACTTCCCACGTATTCCTTGTGTGTTGTAAAAGGCGACTAAAAGGGGAAGGAGCTGGGGGCTGGAAATCCTCCCCTCCAGTTTCTGGTTTTCCAAATAAGGAACAGAGAAGGGACCAAGTGAGGATTTTCCCTCTAAGGTTCAGTCCTCTGTTCTTAATGCTACCTCGCCAACGTGGGAAAAGGTGAATATGTAAAAAAAAAAAAAAAACATATATATATATATATATATATATATATATATATATATATATATATATATATATTATATATACACCCTAGCTTGAGCCAGGTACCTATTTCATCCACCAACCCCTAGGGGTAGATGAACAGCATGGTTGACTGTGAACCAATTGCGGCAATCAGGATTCGAGCCTATAGTTACAATCCATGTCCTAAATACATTTCCATTTCTAGGAGGGGAAGAAATTTTGCAGCAAATTGAAATGAAAGATGAATTTATTCTATCAATGCTAAACTAAATGAAAGTCAACAAAAACACCAGGCCTGGTTAAGTTTAATCCAAGGACGCTGAGATGAAATATGATTTAAACACATGACTGCTCTTTTCATCATGTCATTTTCTTCGAAAAATATTCTAAAGCAATGGAATTTTGCAATTGTAACACTGTTAAAAAGAAAATAATAAATCACTTTATAAATCATCATCCCATTAGCTTAAGGTTTGTAATTGCTTAACTTGTGGAAACCATCATTAGGGATAAAACTGTAAACCATTTAGAAGAGTACTGCTTAATAAACGATTCTCAGCATAATTTTTGATGAAATTGCTCCTGTTTAATAATCTGCTTGGTTTTTCTTATGATGTAATCAATATTATGATGAAAGTAAAGCAGTTGACGTCATTTACTGACATTTTCAAAAAGCATTCAATATAGTTCCACATCAACAGTTACTAACAAAAGTTAGTTGTCACATAATACAGATGTTGTTGTACTTCGGTTGTTAGAAAATTGGCTGACTAGCCGTAAAGAAAGAGTGGTGATTAATGGTCAGGCCTTTAAATGGTTAGACATTACAAGTGGCGTTCTGCAGGGATCAGTCTCAGGAAAGGTGCTCTTTCTCGTATACATTAATGATACTGATAATGGGCTGCACTGTAAGATCCTAAGTTGAGATATACATATACAACAGAAATTGAATGTGTGCAGCTTCAAACTGACATAGACAAACTGATGGAATGGACTAAATGGTGGCTAGCAAATTTTAAAATTAAAAGAAAAGTTTTATATATTAGTAGTAAAAATGAAAAGATTGAATTTTGCTGATCTTCAAGATGTAATCAGAAAAGGTCTTAGGTGTAATAATCCCTATAAACCTAACTCTAATTAAGCAGAGCCCAGAAGTAGTAAAAAGGATGAACAAAGTTCTTGGATTCATTGACAAGGCTTTCAAATCTATCTCTAGGAAAATTACCCTCACTCTTTACAATTCACTGGTGCATCCCTGTCTTGAATAATGTGTTCAATTTTGGTACCCCTACATGAGGAAAGACATAGACAGTATGGAAAGAGTGCAAATTAGAACTAACAAAATGACTCCCAACCTGAAAAAAAAAACCATAAAAGCCAACTAAAGAAATTAGATTTATTTAGCTTGAAAGAGAGAAGGTTAAGAGTCGATCTAATACAGGTATGAAAGAGAGAAGGTTAAGAGTTGATCTAATACAGGTATTCAAATTAATTAAAGGCTTTGCCAATCTCAATCAAATGAACTACTTAGGATAAAATTGTCTGATGAATATAAACTCATGGGCAAACGTTTTACCTACAATGAGGGAAAAATACTTTTCCTTCAAAAGGACTGTTACTATAAGGAATAATTCATCAGAGTTGTTGAAAGCAGTGCCATAAATACATTTAAGCATAGACTTGATAAATAATTTGCTTCAACCCCAAGTCTTCCTCTAAGAAACTGAGTGTCCTGTTTAAATGTCGAAACTTCTCATCTGAACAGTTCTCCATTTATACAAGGCATTTATTCGTCCTTGTTTGGAGTACTGCTCCATATGCTTACTTGACAGAGTTGAGTCAAAAGCAATCTGATTTATAAATTGTCCCAGGCTAACTCCTAAACTTGACCCCCTTGCCTTAAGCCACAATGTTGGTTCACTTTCCCTCTTCTATAGGCACTACTTTGGTTCCTGATTCCGAGAGCAGGCTGCTTGTGTGCCCCTACCACTTGCTAGACCATGCAATACTAGGCAAGCTGCTATGTCACATGATTATTGCGTGGCCATCAGCAACTCAAGGGTGGGACGTTTTGATACCTGCTTCTTTCCCTACACGTCAAAGCTTTGGAACACTTTTACCTTCTCATGTTTTTAACAATAACCATAACCTGGCACATTTCAAAGAAAGGTCTTTCACTTACTCCAAAATTCATGAATACTTTCCCTTGTCTTTTCCTTTTCCATTTCATAATTCTCTCTATAATTCAATTAAGGCCTTGCCTTGATGTGGACTTTTATCTGTGACTGGAGCTTTCAATATAAAGAAAAAAAAATCACTTACACCTTAGCTATAAAATAATTTTACAGAACTTCCTCTTTGAAAACTCTCCATGTCTTTTCACTCCTACCTATCCATGAGTTTCTATTCTCTTCCCCATCACAAACAGCCTTGTTAGGACTCATGTTCTGTTACTGTTTGAATTAATTTACATTTATTTGTATTTAATAATTTTCCCTTAAACCTACAGTTCTGGATAAAGTAGATTCATGCATGCTAAACCATAAATATCAAATGCATTTTAGAACCTATGGACTCCAGTGGTGTAGCTTTTAGCATTCCTGACTGTGACGCATTCACTGGCAGCCCAGGGTCAAGCGCATAGGTTCGAATCCTGGTTGCGGCACTCGGTCCACAGTCAACCCAGGTGTTCATTCACCCCTAGGGGTTGGTCTATAAAATGGATACTTGGCTCAGGCCAGGGTATACATATATATATATAGCATTAATAGGATGGCCTTGATTAGGGCCTCAGCTGCCCATGCATCTCAGCTATAAAAAAAAAATCCAAAATGAATTCTTAACAGACAGATAATATAATTTTGCATGAGAATGAAAATTTATTGTACTGTATATGGATGTACAATTTAGCAAAAAAAAAAAATACAGATAAATATTTCCCTGTTCATTTTCATACTGGTATTAGCTCTGTCTCAAAAACTATGGAAAATATCACTTTCTTATGGTTATAATTAAGTATGTTTATTATCCGAGTATAATTTTAGTATTTTACAGGGTAGTCATGGAACCTTACCTTACAAACACACCTACCTCCATTTTCAGAAATCACAACCGTCCAATCCTGACTTTTGATGTTCTTACCTTTAAATAAAAAAGTTGTGTTTTGTTCTACCTTGAGGGGAAGAATCCAAACACTTTTTAGCATTTGCCTCAAACCTTTTGGAAGCGATTCAAGGCAGCACTCACCCGATCTCGAGCCTGCTCACCTACCTCCTGCCTCTCGCTCTTACACCACTACCTTTCTGAAGCCAATTTTTTTTTTCTCTCTTTCAGTCAATCAAGGGATTTATCTAAGTATATCAAATACTAACCATTTATATGACAGCGCAGATTAAATTCACATAACAAGTAGCAGACAAGGACAAGCAGAGTACTTACTGCTCTTCATCTGCTTGCCCCTGCACAGGGATATTATGCCCTCCTATACCATAACTATGCCCTCCTACCATGGCCATCAAGCCCTCCTTTACAAGCATACCACCACCAAAACTCCTTCCATCCTTAGTTAACACACCTTCCTTCGTCATGCCCTCCCTTCCTGGCTACCACCACTTCTTCCCCACCTGATCACCACATTCTCCCTCACTACCACCACTCAATCCCTCCCTGGCCATCACACTCTCCCTCCCTGGTCACCACATCCTGAATGGCAGAATAGCATTGTTCAGTCTCCCAACCCCTCACCATTGCTATTTTTCCAATTTATATCTCCCATATTGCTGGTACAGCATTCCCCCTCAACAATAAATTAATTTCCTAAAATTATATCGTTCCAGCTATCAGCAATTCTTATCCTGCCAAGGAGTTGGATGAGTTGTAGGCCTGTATGCAATTTACTCGTCATCCATCCAGTAACTTCTTTGGCATGTCTGCATCTCTGCACGGGGATAGTTGTCATGCACCTGGGAACTTCCTCAATGTCTACATCTGTGTATGTGGGATTAATTTTGTGCATCTGGTAACTTCCTCAGCATGCCTATATGCGTGTGGGGATACTTGTTCTGCATCTGATAACTTCCTCAGCATGTCTAGATCTGTGTATGGGGTTAGGTGTCCTGCATCTGGTAACTTCTTCAGCATGTCTGCTTCTCTATATGGGGGATAGATTTGTGTTTGAGGGATACATGTCATGCGACTTGTAACTTCCTTAGCATGTCTACATTTGTGTAAGGGGTTGAGATGTCATGCACCTGGTAACTTCCTATGCAGTCTATATCTGTGTATATGATTCAGTTGTTGTGTGTCTAAGGACTTCCACATCAAATTTACAAGTGCATTTGGAAGTAAGTTGTCATACATCTGGGATAGAAGTGTACAAGTAAAAAGATAAGACTACCTTTTTTATATATGGATAAGCCTTTGTCCATAGCTGAGAGGAGTATCTAAAGCCTCTATTAAACCCAAACAATATTTGGAAGCAATAGATTAGTCCACCACACTTGAGGAGAAATAATGATCGGCTAGAGAATGTCTAGCAGCAAAAAACAAAGATTAAAAAAGTCTGAGACAATTTTAGGAATAACTAGCATGAATGAAAAGGAGATACATGACAAATTACAAGTTTTTTTATCCAATTTGACAAAGTGAAAACTGGGCAATTCTTCAAAATGAGAAAAAAAAAGGAAAACAGATATAGCAGGAAATTTGCCAGAAGGTTGAGAAAAAAATACTTCTATAATAGGCAAGAGGTGGGTATATGAAACAGGCTTAGAAGAAACTGTATATGCAAACAAAAGGAAATTTAAAATATTTCGTACTACAGCAAGTTAATAGATGTGTCATTATCAAATTCATTCCCAGAGGTTGATAAATAGGTACAGTCAACAAAATATATCAATCACAGAAACATATCTTAATCATATTGATAGGACTTGAATAGAATCATTTATGAGCAATACTTTATTCAAGGAAACTGCATATGTTGGCTGTACAGCAAAAATACTGTAGGTCTATTTCATCTCTAATGAATGTAACAGGCAAAGCATGTTACACACAGCACATATGTACACACACTATCATGTACACATAAGAACTGCCAATTTAAATCAATACCATTATGAAATATTTACCATCAAGATAACCTCTTCTAAACATGATGGTAAATCTTACTCTACTAACTCCAGCAAACCTCAAATTTTACGATGAAACTGAGTTTTTTCTACTTAATGCATGAACCCTTAATAACCAGTGTTAAAATTGAAAATCTTTAATTTTGTTATTCAGTTAAGGAACTGGATTCAAAATCAAACATTCACAACACCTTACCCAAAGTAATTTCATCTGAAGATAATCTTATCATCTTCATTTACATGCCAAAGCCAGAATTCTGTAGTTTTAACACTAGTTATGAAAGATTTGTTACATAAGTAAAAAAATATTTTCTACACATTTTCATCATAAAATGTGTGTCAAGTATGGAAACTAAAGTTAATCCTGAAAACAAATTAAACACCATAACATAATATTTAAAGCACACTGTGCACAAAATCATAATTGCATTTACTATTCAAGCTAACGATATAACTGACAATCTCCTGTCGTTTGATTTTTATGAAAGTAATCTTAAAAGTTGACATGGGCTACCTGAGAATTCTAAGACAATACTATACAGTATACTTAGATAAAAGTGTATTTGCTTCTTACTGCAAACATAGGAGCAAAATGTAAACAGCATACATAATATGATAAGTAAATGATACATATAAACAATTCTGTTGTGTGTAATCACAAGAGATAATTTTCTAATACAGATGTAACAAAAGTTGACAATAAGACATGAAAAACCCCATGTTCATAAAAAAATAGTCATTGCATCTCATCTTGTTACAGCACCATTACCCTATACCATTTTGTATGCAATTGCAATAATTGATACCCAGACAAAATAATAGAAGCATAAAAGTGCTTTAATCAAGGTTGTTCATTCCTCTGATAATAAAACAAATATGGTTTGATTTTCATCTACACTGCAAACCATTTTCTTCTGAAGAAAGAAGAAAATCCCTTTGAAAATTCTATCAAGCTGGTAAACTGATTTTAAAAAAAAGGTGACTGAAGGGTGTGTTGGCATGCACAGAGCATCTAACTGGGGAGAAGCAATATGGTTGCAGGACAGGTTAAAGGTGTATGGACCAGGCATTCACTCTGAATAATTTGTCAATGAAATACATGGAGAAAGAATGTAAACTGCATGTGGCATTATTTGGAGAAAGCAGAGTATAACAGGGTTAAGAGAGTTGCCTTGCTGATAGTGTTACATATATGTGGGGTAGGTATATGGAAAGTTACAACATGAAAAGTTTTTTCAAAAAGCAGAAAGAAAAGAGGGTGAATGGTTTCTAGTGGAAGCAGGGCTGCATTGAGGATGTGTAATGTCAAGACTGTTTAATCCATTCATATACAAGATGATAAAGAAGGTGAATGTGAGGGTGCTGAGGTCAACATTAAGCTCATCAGCTGATGTTTGCAGATGACACAGCTCTGGTGGTAAACTCCAAAAAAAAAGTTCCACTATTGGAATTAGAGTTTGGGAGTGTGTGTGAAATAAAAAAGTTATGAGCACAGTAAAAGTTAATAAAGGAAGGTATGCAAGCATAACAGTGGGTGAGACTGGATTGTTGAAGTTTAAACAGGTAAGACTAAAAGGAAGTGGAGTGCTATGGGTACATGAAAGTGAATACACCTGCAGATGGAAGCCACGGGGACAGATAAGAGTCAGTTGAAGAGGGGGGGTTAAAGTTTTAGGTACATTAAGGAGTATGTCGGATGAAAGGAGAGTATCTAAGGCAAAGATAGGTATGTCATAAGGTACAGTAGTCCCAACATTCTTATGTGCGGAATGCAAAATAGAGTAAGACAGTAAGTGTTGGAAATGAAATGCCTTAAGATGATAAAAGGTGGAGGCAAGTTGATCGTTTAAGAAATGAGTGTCAGAGAGATGTGCAGTAGTAAGCACCGTCTGATCAAGATGGTCCCCCCCTCCATATTCTTGGTCTGAAATTCACCCCAGTTCAAATACAAATTATATATGTTCATTCCTAATCTGAAACCCTAAATTCCCAAATCAACATACAAATAAATCAATATCTCTAAAAATCTGAAAATAATCTTTATAAAAAGGAAGTTCTATTTTCAGAAAAACGTAAGTAAACAGATTGAACCCATATTTTATCTATATCAATATCCCAATTTCATGGAAAGCAACACTAATCTTCCAAATCTGAAAGGCCCTGACCCCACTCCCAAAAGGTAAAAAGAAAGTGGAGGCCAACCAGGGTGTGTTGAAATGGTTTGGGTATGAGAAAAGGTTGGAAGAAAGACTGTCTACAAGGACCTTTGTGTCAGAAATGGCAAAAGCAATGGGGAGAGGGGAGACCAACAAGATGGAAAGATGTAGTTAAGAAGGCTTGGGGGTATTGGAGCATCAACTTTTGAGAAGGTATATGCATCTAAAGAAAAGAATTAATTGGATCAGTGTGGTATAAAAGGGAGTTATGATGTCACTAGCCTACACTAGGGCAAATGAAGCAGTCAAGACAAACCACAGAGCAGTTTGTGAGGTCCGGCTGTGGATGGTAGGCTCTGATTTTGGTCCATTATACATGAGAGCTCGGGGCTGATTTTGTGGAAATAAGGCCACTACTTATTTGTTCCTGGCAAAACCTCGCTGAGGTAGGAGAGACAACTGGATATAGAAAAAAGATATAATGCGTTATAATAACATAAAGGATACAGCAACTAAATTACCACTGAGCTATTTCCTACCCTATCTTAATAAATGGGAATCATGTAACAACCACTAACCTACAATATCGTCCATTTCTACCAGAGTTGTTTCATATTCCTGCGTCCACAGAGTGTGTATGAAGAATATTTCCCCAACCTTTTCAGTTACCATCTGTTTCCACAATTTTTAACTACGGAAGGTTAAACATCTTTTAAGGAACTTTGCATACTAATTCTGATATTACTATCAACTGGGATGTTAGTTAGAATGAAAAGAAAGGTGGTTGCCGTAGCATTCATACACAAAAGAATAAAGTTGAAACAGATAAGAAAAAAGCATAAAATTTCAATGGGACTAATTTCTGAGTCTAGACACCAGGCCCTGAATCCCTATCCACATAGCTATTGGATGGAACATACCATTATAAAAACTCACTAAAGCATAAAAATGCACAGCAACAGCTAGAAACTGATAATCAATACGAACAAATTGCTACCACATTAAAAAAATCCAGCTGACAAATGGCAACAGCCTACCTTATGCATTCAAGCCCAGTATACAGTAAAATGTTTTTTCCTACACAAACAACTTGGGGTGTACCTACTGTCCTACGATTGCCTGTGACGAGATATTGCCCAAGGTAAGGCTAATGCACTACACTCATCACATCTCACTTAAATTAAGAACCTGTTGTCTTCTGCTGCAGCATATTATGCAGGGCTGTCTATTATTGGCTGATCCAGTACCTTTCTAATACACCCATCCAATTTTCTTCTGAGGGTTCTGATGTTCACTCTGGACTTACTCCTTATGTTACTGGCAGGATACTGAAGTGTCTTTAGCTTTCTTCTAAGGCATTCATATAGTTTTGTTTTGGGTCTTTCCTGCATATTCCCAGGGATACTTACAAATCTAATCAGTTTTTCTTCTGCTGTTTTAAGTTTTTACTTTTTTCTTTTTCCATCTGCATCTCTATTAACATTTCATGGCAGTTCAGATGCTCCATACCCTCAATTTTACTTGTAAACTGATTCTGAGTTCTCTCTAGCTTGTTTACTTTCACTTTCAATTTTGCTTCTTATGTATACAACGAGCATTTTCATTATCAGCTGTTTTCTCTTGCGAAAGTTCTAATTCTCAAGCCACTCATCACTTAACACCTTTCTTTTCATATTTGATCACTGCTTCCTGCGTTCGTGAGGTAGCACCAGAAACAGACAAAGAGAGGTCACACCTGCTCAAATCCATTCTACAGCTGTCATGTGTAATGCACCGAAACCACAGCTCCCAATCCACAACCAGGTCCCACACACCTTTCCATGGTTTACCCAAGATGCTTCACATGCCCTGGTTCAGTCTAATGACAGAATGTACATGTGTAGTATTATTTCATCAGTGTGCACCCTGAACTTAAGTTTCTTGTTTAAGATGATTCCTAAATCTTTGACATTTGCTTAAATTTCTACCTCTTTTCCTGTACAGTCTGTGTGATGTTATCAGTGTATTGATAATCATTCAATGATTCATCTGCTTAAATATCTCTTCACTAAATTCAGTCAAGATTTCTTGTAGCTCATCTATAACCTAAATTATTGTCTTTTGCAGTATCATCCTCTGAGCCTGTAATTTTATTCATCCTCTGAGCCTATCATTTCATAACTTTAGCCTCATCTCCAAAACATTTGACTCTACTTTCCTTTACTTTACTGTGAGCATTTAAGATCATTAACTATAAACAGAATTGGAGCTGAATGCTGTTCCTTATGACACCCTGGATAAAGTATCATTCTCTTCAGCCATGGTTCCATCTCCTACAACAGCAGTTTAGATATTTTGTTTGTAATGAACTCTTTGACCCATCTTTCTAATTTACCTCTCATGTTTGCTCTGTTCCTTTCTCTAATAAAATTTTGTAGTACACTTTGCCATGAGTTTTAGCAAAGTTACAGAAACCACTCTCCTAACATACATTAGAATTCTGAAAAGGCATTATTGTGAACTTATAGTTGAAATTGTTTATTTTGCCTAGTACAATTCCATGTTCACCTTCAACTATATTGTTGTTGTTGACTAGGTGTTCCAATGCTTTATTTTATCACTTTCATAAACTTTAATTAAGAGCAATGTCAAGGTAATTGGTCTACTTTGCTCAAGTATTACCTTTGATCCTTTTCTGTCTATTAGAGTTACTTACATATATATATATACTTTTTTCATACATATTTGCCATTTCCCACATTAGTGACATAGCATTAAGAACAGAGGACTGAGCCTTAGAGGGAAAAATCCTCACATGGCCCCCCTTTGTTCCTTGTTTTGGAAAAGTAAAAACAGGAGGGGAGGATTTCCAGCCCCCCACTCCCTCCCCTTTTAGTCGCCTTTTATGACACGCAGGGAATATATGGGAAGTATTTTTTCTCCCCAATCTCCAGGGATAGCATATATATATATATATATATATATATATGTGTGTGTATTTATATATATATATATATATATATGTGTGTGTGTGTTTGTGTGTATGTGAGTGGATGTGTATTTCTTTTTCTGTTTCCTGGCGCTACCTCACTAATGTGAGAAACAGCGATCAAGTATAAAAAGATAGTGTATTTTGGTATATTTATATATGTATGTATGTGAGTGGATGCGTCTTTCTTTGTCTGTTTCTAGGCTCTGCCTCATTAATGCTGGAAACGGTATTGTTTTGAATCGCTGTAGGTGCACATAGATTTATAGTATCATTATATGAAATCAAAGACTAACCTTTATATATATGTACCATGTCTTAATTCTTATGTGCATGTTGAAAAACTAGAGAACATGATATGAAAATAAGCAAGAAACTTGTTAAAAAAGGTGTGAGGAAGTACTTTCATATTATGATACAGAAATTGATGAATGAGTGAGAGAGGGATTCCAGGAGTTTAAAACTCCCACTCTTTTATACAGTACAAAAAGGTAATGACACACGCACAACCCAGCCTATGCTATTTGTAATAACCTGTTTTTACAGTACAAGGAGGGAGTTTTACACTCGTGGGGCCCCATGTATGTGTTTCACATAAGGGACATTAAGAATTTTTTAATGGGCTTGACTATTGAATAAATGAAAAGAATTATAGGAGAAAATATCTGTTCTTTTTCGAGGCTCCTCTTTAGTGTAGGGTCCCTGCACTTTGTGAGCTGAGAACTCTTGAAGATACACTTCATATAGAAACATTATGGTCTCAGAATCATGATGTGACAGTTTAGCAGTAGGGGAGATAGTAGAATCAGTTGTTCATGCAAGGTGATTTTATTAGGGGGCAGATGGTGGTTAAAGCACAAGATATTTTCTGTTTGTCTTATCAGTGTCACAGAGGTGTGTTCTCATATTCCTTTTGCCCACTGGCCTACTTGGTTGGAAGAAATAGCTTTATGTGATTTTGTTTTCTCAGAAAGTCTGTTTGGTAAACCTGAAGATGGTAACATGTTAAAGATTCTCATTATAGGTGTAGAGTGAATGCTGAAGTTGATGATAACGTTAGAGTAAATCAGCAGTGGTAGAACGTTGGCTGATATAACTTTTTCTTCTTTCCTTCTTTTTTTGTATTTTCCACTTACATTAAATCAGGTCACAGTAGTTAAGTTAATATATCTGCCTTCTGTGTACAACTAGTATGATATTTCTTATTAAAGAAAGGTTGTCAAATATTTATTTTTAAGATATTTGTGATTACCAAACACCTAATATTCATCCATGGTTTTACTTTTTATGTATATATATTTCCTTTTTTCAACCATATTTTTATTTTAGATCCTGAAGCTGATGCTGGTTGTCATTGAAACAGTAAAACTACAAGAATTATTAAGACTTGGTTAATAGTAGTTTCATTGATCATAGAATTCCAAACACAGCAGCAATAGCTTCTGAATGTCCAGTGTGTATACACTTTGATTATTGTAACAGAGGCCTTCCATGATTATCAAAATTTTCTCAAGAATATAAAAATCCTAATTTCCATTTTCCCCACCCCATTTGAAAAGCACAAAATGATTTACAGACTTTTCTATCTTGATATTTGATATTTATCAGTTTTAAAACTTTACTCATAATGCAGCTCCATCTCTCAGCTTGGCTGTTGATATCTGAGAAGATTTTGAAAATTATGAATAGTCCCCTTCTCTCATTAGTAAAAAAACTTCCAGAATTAGATTTGTAATTGACAATAGAATGCACATATTGTTTATAGTTAAGCGAAACCAGATTTTTGCGTGAAAATTCTCTGAACATGATGTGTGATTGCAAACTGTAATATAATTATTAAGATTTATATTCACATTGAAAAAAAAATGTTGAATTTTTGACATTTAATGAAGTACTAAGCATAATACACAAGAATTGGGGGATATTTGTGATAGAAATATTTAGCATGACCTTCAAGAGAGCTGGTTAAGTATCTGTGCTTTAGATACCAACAGCAGACAATTACAACTTATTTTCTGGTGCCCTTTTAATTTTAACACTTGTATTTATAATCAGATATGTTATTGAATTGTATGTTGCAAAGCATAACTGAAAAATGTTGTTGATTGTATTTATGAAGTCATTGTAATTATGGTTGAGTTGAACAGTCTTGAAGGGATGGATATCTTGAATACATTTATTATTTGTTTAGCATATAATTATTATTATTATTATTATTATTATTATTATTATTATTATTATTATTATTATTACTACAATTATTATTATTATTATTATTATTATTATTA
>JAYMFT010144028.1:0-12765 GCA_038088735.1 Panulirus argus
GAGAGAGAGAGAGAGAGAGAGAGAGAGAGAGAGAGAGAGAGAGGGTAGATTTAGAGGGTTTAAAGTTCAAACTGTTAAATCACTCTAAAATCCCTCAATTTCTTTGAAAAATTTATCTCAGAAAAAAAAATATTTTGTTTTCGGGGAACACACAACATTTGCGAGGTACGAAACATTCATTTTTTCCCCCATTTCGATAATGACGAAGAATGTACTATTATTTTTGCGTAGAATTTTGTTTTGACGATATTTTCAGTATACTCGCGTATGTGCCTATTTATGTGCGTACTCCAGTTAATGTATCTTTCATGATGGTTAATGGTATATGAAAACACGAATTTATCTAATCTACTGTCTTATCTTTTCGAGTAGAATAGTTAGTGGCATCTGCATGAAAGACACTCACACTGTTTACTGACGGTTTAATATTTTCCATTTGAAATTCCTTAACCTCATGAGAGTCGGGATACGACCCTTAAGCACAAAGGTACGACCCTTGATCACGATGGCTTGAACACTGAGCACGTTGGTGCGACCCTGAGCACACACAACGGTAGAACCCTTGAATGCTACGGTAAGACCCTTAGGCAAGGCGATGCGATCCATGAGCAGGAAACGTTACGACCCTTGACCGTGGTGATACTACGTGCCTTTGAGCATTACGATGCGACCATCAAGCCGGCTGGTACCATCTTGGAACACGACTGCACGACCCTGGAAACGACGTGACGATCCTTGGCCATAGCGATACGACTCTTCAAGCTCAACGGTGCGATCCTTCAGCACGACGGGGTGACCCTTGAGCACGACGGTACGATCCCAATTTCTCGTGGACCTGTTGCCTTAAGTCAGAGTCTTCAAAAAGTCTTTAAGAGATTCCTGGGACTGAAACGCAACATCCTCTGACAAGTGCTGTCCTTTAGGGCCTCCTAGTCGGTAACAGATACGGTAACCATTATACAAAACATGAGGGGCGTTTGAGGTGAACCTTACACAACAGTGATGGGGATATATGCGTGTGTGAGGCAAGATGGTGAGGTCCTAGTATACTGTGACGTACGTAAGACTTCAAATACATTTGTAAGATGAGTGACCGTCTCACAGTGTTGTATAATGAGTGAAAGCCTCAGAGTGTTGTGTTGTGAGTGATAATTTGACGTGGCTGTACAATGAAAGAGCCATTCACAGCTCCGTCTCTCATTATTAAATCTTTCTCTTCCCTTCTGTATATATAAGGAGAGATATAACGTTTTAGAATGTTGCTTCTGCCAGTAAAGGAGACGGGAAGGGATTATAACTATGTTGTGGGAGAGACATAACCTCTTAAGTATAAGTGTAAGTGTAAATCTCCTCCTCCTCCTCCTCCTCCTCCTCCTCTTTTTTTTTTTTTTTTTTTACCTCCCGGGATTATTGACGGTATAAATAAGAATTATCCCTGGGGATAGGGGAGAAAGTATACTGCCCACGTATTCCCTGCGTATCGTAAAAGGCGACTAAAAGGGGAGGGAGCGGGGGGCTGGAAATCTCCCCTCCTGTTTTTACTTTTCCAAACGAAGGAACAGAGAAGGAGGCCAAGTGAAGATTTTCCCTCTAAGGCTCAGTCCTGTTTTCTTGAAGCTACCCCGCTGACGCGGGAAATGGCGAATATGTATGAAAAAAAAAAAGATAGAGAACATGAAAAATAAAAACAGATTCTAAACCCCGATGAAAACGTACTTGAGGAGTGAGTTGGAATAGCGATAGGTGTTTTGATTGGTTTTTCCCTCTACGTTCCAGACGATATGATATCATTCAACAGAATAAGAACAGTCTTAGTCCTTTTCGCAGCCGCATAAGAACCGAGAGGAGAAATGTGTTCTTGGAGATTTGAAGGTGTTATGACTAACTCCCTCAGCACGACAGTGCGAGTCGTGGGTATGAAGGCTCGACACCTCAGAGTCGTACCCAGTGGTCGCACTGTCGTGCCTATTGGTCATACCGGTATGTTCAAGGGTCGTATTGTCGTGATCAAGGGTCGCGTCGTCGTGATCAAGGGTCGTGTTGTAGCGTTCAGGGGATTGATATCGTAAAGCCTTATCATGATGAGGAAAAAATCTAGAATATCAGTTTCAGTCGAATGGGGTGTACAATAACGAACACTGGTGACCCTAACATATTTTGTTGAGTTTTCCATAAAACTGTATCCTTGATGGAGAGAGATTTATACTATATAGAGACAAAAGACTTCAGCGATAAGGGATGATCCAGTAAAGCTTTACAAGAGTATAATTCAGGAGCTTTAAGATCTGGCGCGTTTCGCTGTGTCTTTTATAAAGTTGCGTATTTCGCCTAATCTACCTGAGCTGGACAACACGGAGCAGGTGGACGGAACCAGAGGGAGTGTTGGAGGGGGAGTCAGCATAACGTGAGGGCCAGCATGTGATTAAGACACTTAATTATACTGAATTATTTATAGGCGACAGCACGCAAGGAGGGGAACCACTCAACACACGCCACTACACAAGGGAAGACTCAATAGCATGCGAGTAGACGAGACGGAAGCCAATACCTCATGCACTACACCCGCTGGGTGTACGAGATGGGAGCAGGTACCTCATTTATACACTACACCCATCAGACATTGCAGTTACACTGGTTCGATTTATGTATCCAGTACCGCAGGGCATTTGACCCTCTGACAACGCACTACTACCAAATAAGAACATTAAACTTCGCTCGCACGAGCGTACGTAAGATCTTCGTAATACGCCAATGAAAAGAAACCTGAATATGAAAGTAAACGAGGGGGGCCCCTAAGACCTGAAGATACACATAACTTTAATGTACCCAGCTGTAGAAGATGACCTAGAATGACCACTTACCATCAGTGGCTCCAGGAAAAAGCATTTTAGGACAGAGGTCAGGTGTCGATGTAACTTGGTGTGTATGGGTTAGGATATTCGTACGTAAGGTTTGAGAGACCTGATCATTAATTCTGCCCTTTTGTCTGACAATAATACATTTGTGTAACGAAGGTTCGCATCTGTAACGAGATGGTGATATAAGATATGTTATCTTTGATTTCTCTTTAAAGTTGTGCCTGTACTTCCAACCCA
Source organism: Panulirus argus (assembly GCA_038088735.1). Classification (NCBI taxonomy): domain Eukaryota; kingdom Metazoa; phylum Arthropoda; class Malacostraca; order Decapoda; family Palinuridae; genus Panulirus; species Panulirus argus. The sequence goes on from JAYMFT010144028.1 coordinate 3,096, forward strand.
ACTATAGTACCTAAAGCATCAAATATCAAAATGACTAATACACTGATTGACCCTAGGAACAAATAAATAAAGCCCATGCCCACAGCAAAGAATGATTATTTCGATTTCATATTTTTGCTGTGGCTGCAATAGAAACTCAACTTGCCCCTGTCCTTGTTAGTAACAGAATACTGATAAAGAAGGATGTTAACTTAAGCCAATGAAATTTATCTAAAAATGAAAACAGACTTAAGATGGTGGAAGGACTTGACCTTATATCACAGATCTGTCTGCTGGATTATTCACTTTCAGATTTCTCATCAAAGAATTCATAGTGTAATTTCAAGCTTTAACCCTTGAGAACAATAGTACAGGCCTTTACCATAACGATACGACCCTTAAGCACGACGGTACTACACTTGGGTATGAGAGCCTGGCCGTTTGCCCCGACAGAACCGAGCAATATATAGGGTAACATAAAACTGAATATGGAGTTCAGATATCAGGAACTGGGCCTTTGTGATGAAAGTTTCTGTAAAATGTACATTGAAAGAGTAGAAACATGGGTACCTCTAGCCTTACATATCAAGAGGTTAAGAAAGAGGGAGGAATGGTTCAATGAAGAAATGTTAAGAGAAAAAGGAGTTTCGAGATATAGGTAGCACTGCAGCCAGCCACCAATTGTAAAGTACGCGAGAACAGAAAACGAGTATAACAGGATAAGAAAGGAGGAACAAAGAAACTCTAGGCGCTGGATCACCAGGCAGGAATAAGGTGGAGTCACCTTCGATAGATAGATTGTTTTATTTGATGGAAACAAAGGAAGCACGTCAGACGAGCCTACCTTTAAATCACCAGTGGAGTTCCGCAGGGTTCCGTTCTGGGGCCATTACTCTTCTTGATTTATGTGAATTACTTACCAGAAGGTTTGGGATCCTAATGGAATGTGTCTGCGAATGACGCAAAGGTCACGAGGAAAGTGAAAAGCAAGAAGGATTGCCTTAACTTACTAGGAGACCTGAACAGACTTCAAAATTGATCTGATACATGATCAGTGAGATTCAACCTGAGTAAATGTAAAGCACTGAAGAGGGTATATGGTGAAAGAAAAGCCCAATTTGAACCTTATGCATCAGGAAATAAGCTGCGGGACTCTATGTATGAGAGAGACTTGGGACTTGACACCATGCCTAACCTGTCGCCAGAGTCCCACGGTATTTAAGAATAGTAAAGGAGAAGATGTTCTTCCTGGAAAATATTAGCATAGAATCAAAATGAATTAAAAAAGAAATATTCAGCAGAACGTTCACATCATACATAAGGCCAAAACCAGAATATTCTTCTAATGTTTGGTCAACGTACTTAATGAAGAACAGTACTAATATGAAAGGTATAGAGGAGGGAAACAAAGATGGTACCGGAATTAAAAGAGCTGAGTTACAGAGACAGACTTGAGGCCTTAATTTTGCCCTCCGTAGAAGAGAATATAGTTAGGGGTGACGTAATGACAACGTTTAAGTTTTTTAATCAGTGTAGTGATGTGGATAGTGAACTGTTCTTAGAAAGATGTAGGGATAGAAAAACCAGTGGCTATTAAATGAAATTAGACACTTCTAGAAAAGAAGTAAAAAATACTTTTACGATGCAAGAGTGGTGAATGAATGGAATAGACTTAATTAGGAAATAAGAAATGCGAACAGTTTACAGAACCTTAAAAAGTTATCTTGATTGTAGAGATGGTTCACACATGGGGCGCTGAGTGTAAAATTCCCTTCCCGTGCAGTACGAATAGGTAATCACACACACACACACACACACACACACTAGTGCTAGAGGAGGTAATACACGCGCGTTAATCACAAGAAGGATAACTAGTATTGCAAAGGCATCACAGAATGTCAGTATTGTCAGTAATGCAGTCAACAATACGATGGTTGAGTCCCTCACCTGGCGGGTGTTGCTTCATTGTTTCATTCAGCTTTTCACCTGGTGTGTGAATATCTTCACTTTGTGTATCGGAGGAAACGCTTTTACAAGTGTGGGATAGATTTTGGATTGTGTGTTGCTTCAGATTTGAGACGGTATGTTGATTCAGATTTTGGATTGTCTGTAGCTTCAGATTTGAGACGGTATGTTGCTTCAGATTTTGGATTGTCTGTTGCATATCAATAGAAACATTTTTCTTTATGGTAACCCCTTGTGAACAAGGGTACGGCCATTTGACTTTACGACGGTACGACCCTTAGGCATGATGGCGTAGTCCACTGGATTGGATCTAACATCTTTTTTGTTGTGATCTTTCAGGGTTCTATCACTGTACCGTTTCAAGCAGAACGTTTTTTGTGTGCTTTGCAGTGTTTAGCTAGTTGCATATCATACTGTAAAGCTGAAAAGTGCTATCAAATGTGAGGTACAAGAAAGATAAGACTACTCCCACACGTGTGCTTGGGAAACATTGTGCGGTGTTTGCGAACGTGGAACTTTCGTTAGCCTAACATACAAGGCAGCTCCTTTTCTGTAACTTTTTTTTTTGTATGTGTGTCTCTTTGTGTATTGTCATATTCTGTGACAACGCTTCTCTTTTTTTTTCTTTTTTACAAAGTTTTGTTCTTATGCCAGCTTCTTTTTTCATATTTTAGTATTGAAAAGAGCTTTGTATTGTGACAAAAAAGATATGAAAAATATACACGTTCAGATCACTTGAGTTGAGGAAACCGTACGGCAACGTAAAGGAAACCCGGGTTACTGAAGTGTAAGGATCTGGTGTATCGGTTCCTGACCGTGACGTATTCACGGGCCGCCCACGGTCGAGCACATAGGTTCGATTCGTGGCTGCAGCAGTCGGTCCACAGTCAACCCAGCTGTTTATCCAACCCTAGGGGTTGGTCGATTAAATGGGTACTTAGTTCGGACTAGGGTATATATACTTGATTAGGGCCTCAGTTGACCGTGCCGTCTCAGCTATCATAAAAAAGAAGTACTCATAAAGTCGAAAGTTTGGTGACCATTTTCCAAGTCTTTTACAAAGCCTTATTTTCGATCAGATTTGATTTCTGTTTACTTATCAGAACGCCAGCAGGTCAGCAGTGTTCTATGTGCAGCGGGAAGTTTGGCGTTCAGTTTTACGGTAATATTGCAATGCCTTTGATTTGCAGGTTTTGCGTGGACAGACGGACCTGGGAGGAAAAGCTGGCTGCAACTTCTGGTACGATAATTGTTCTGACACGCAGGGGAGATGGCCTTCAGGACATTGTTGATTCCAGCTTGCTGAGAAAATCAGGGAGTGAGCCACGTACAAGAATATGCAAAAATAATACTAACAGTAAAAAAGCTGTTATTGTCAAACACATTACATTACATTGTAGTTGAGGTGCCGAACTGTAACTCGGGGACGAGGATTCTTTGGCAGTAGGAAGTGATGGTGGTGGGGATGGCGTAGGAGTTTCTTCCCGGTGTTTGTCACCACATGATGGGCGGTGTATGAGGGAGCTAGGACGACGATTGCTTTAAGAAGCGCAAGTTAGCTGAATGCTAGTCACTCCGTCTGCATTGCGTGTGTGATTAACCCAAGCGCCCCAGTATCCTTGATTCAAGCTGATGAGGTCATGATAATTGTTGTGCTACGATTGTGCTTGTCTTTCATGATTTCTAAGTACAAGCAAGTAATTGAAAGTGAAGTCATAAGGATGCACTTGCTTATTCCCATGCACAGGAATTATAAAAGTAATGTGTACTCTTGGCACACATTTTCTTCATGGTCTTCATGTACACATATTCAGGAGCTCGCCACGCCCCTGAGCCAGAACAGGAAAAAGAAAAGCCCTGAACGTAGGTCTCCCTGTGACAAAACTGAACCTCTCTTGCTGACTCTAAATCAAATTAAAAGTTGGGCCAGTTTAAAGTTGGTAAACTTTCGTATCTTTTCTGCTGGAAGTAGAATGGTCTGAGTGGGGGAAGTTGCATGAGAGTGTTGGTTGTTCCGATGCAGGCGACTCTCGCTGTGATTGCTTATCTTGATATGATGATTGTTTTTCTGTATCTCTTTGATAGGTACTCAAACACACACACACACACACAGCCCAAGCCAGGTACCCACTTACTTATCAACCATTCCCGAGGAGAGGATGAACACCTGGTTTGGCTGTGGGCGGACTAGCACGCCCAGGATTCGAAGCCGGGCTCCAGCCTTGGTTTAGCCTGTGCTGACTCATGGTGTGTGTGTGTGTGTGTGTATGTACATACAGGCCTATGTACACATATATTCTCAGTGGACATATGCACAGATAAATTCATACAACACCTATGACCAGACAGATGCAATCTTTTTTTTGGGGCGCATACATGCATGGCATTTATGCAAATATTGTCATACAGTTCAAAAAGATCCATAAGAAGAGTACGTGAGGTATTGCGTCGTGAATTTTATATCTTAAAGTTTGTTATTAGTATTTGATTTTGTTGATTTCATATATTACGCATTAATTTATTATGGTTAAGTCTGTTCAGCATATCTCACCATGCATTCTTCTCGTCTGTGTCTTCTTATGAGTTCTTCCTTCAGCTAATCCTCTGTCGTTGACTCCTAGCGAGGGTATAGTACTCCCCTCCCGCCGTCTTCTACAAGTCCGTCGTCTCTCTTCCTATTTACTTATTACTTACTCTGTATCATATCCTCATGCAGGAAATAACAGCTTGGTCCGTTGATGAGGTTAGTTCTTATTTGAGTTGATTTTTGGAAGCGATAAAGGTATGGAATCTTGTCACTTTCCTAAGGGAGAAACATGGACTTATTTGTATTTTCAAAGGCTAGTTTCTGCTGTACTAATTGCTAACCTCTTTAGCACCACTATACTACCCTTGAACACGACCATCTCACCCACTGGTAGTATTGTCGTGCACAAGGATCGTAAGGGCGTATTTATCCTCCCTCTCGTCGCATTAAGAAATTATATCACAATTTGCATTGTCGTAGTATTATTTTTCTATTTACGGAAGTTAATTTCCCCACTGATTTATGGATCTTTGTGTTCCTTGCCACTGTCCTCCTCTCCTCACTCACTGCTTCGCTGCCTTCTTCTCTCCTCACCCATCATAGACTGTGCCTTTTTTTTTTTACATCGTTTGTTGTTCCCTAGATTACCAGTTGAAATAATTATTTTTGCTTTAAGCTACCCATCATGTTACTGCTGGTAGAGGGGTCTACCTCACGTCATCACCCTCCTACATCTGGAGTGTTGTCATACACACACCGCCCTGATACAGGTAGAGTGTTTGAAGTAATTTCTATCACGTAGTCACACTTCAACCGCCCTCATACAGGTAGAGTGATTCCCACACCGTCCTCACACAGGCAGAGTGACTCCCACACCGTCCTCATACAGGTAGAGTGACTCCCACACCGTCCTCATACAGGTAGAGTGACTCCCACACCGCTCTTATACAGGTAGAGTGACTCCCACACCACCCTCCTAAAGTAGAGTGACTCCCACACCGCCCTCACACAAGTGGAGTGTCAGGGTGTCTGCCAGGCAGCATCGCCCCTCATACAAGAGGTGTCTGTCACCCCCCCCTCCCTAACCCCACCTCACCCCTCACGTAACAAATCAACAGCTCTTGTCACGTCTCACATTGGCACTTACGCCCCTGTAGAACCCACCTCTTGGGCGGGTCTTTACCAGGCTGTATAAACGATGATAAAATTTTTATCACACAATTTAGGAGTGTTGGGTGAAGAGGCGAGTCGCCTCCCGAATTGTTGGAAATTTCAGTGATGTGGCGGTGGTGTTTACAGTGTAGGAGGCAATAAGGCCGGTGATTGGTCCGTGTGGATGTCTTGTGGATGCTGCCAGGAACGTGATTGGTCCCTCTGGGTGTTGTTATGACTGCGAGTGGTACGAGCCAAGTGATTGGCTCGTCTGCAATATGCTTTGTTTACACCTTGGATATTATTATGTTAGGTTGCCTCTGATTGGTTCGCTCATTTACGTCCTTCTTACTCTGAAGGGGCTATAAAGCAGGTAATTGGTGTGTTTGGATGTGAGATGTTCCTGCTGTCGAGGTTATAGAGCAGGTGATAGGCTCATCCCGTGTTGTTATCTACTACACTGTGGGAGGTGCAAGGCTTCTCATAAGCCAAGCTATAGGTTGAGCCGCACGTGATTGGTCAGTCTGGTAAAGCTATACGTACATTAAAGACGATAGATCTGCTGACGCTGAGTGGTTCGTCGGTTTGACGTCGTTGGTACTGACTGAGTAAGCGAAAAGGATAGTGATTGGTTGGTTTGGATGTGTTGTGACGTGCCGGGAGATTGGTCACATCCGGGTACCGATGCGTTGTTGGTGTCATCGCTGACAGAACAAGACTTGTAGATTGTCATTCACGGCAGTTTACAGTTACGCTGTCAGTGTCATGAGGTTGGTGAGGGTCTCTGACTGGATGTTGCGTTCATCTTCTGCGGGCAGACGGGACAGGCAACAGGTGCATGCATCTCAGTGAGCCATTTGATTGTTCCGTCTGCGCTGTGTTTATCTTGAGCTATGGAGGCTGCCGGACTGGCAGTGGATCACTCTTGGCTAGCTTGGTGATAGGCCTGGGTGAGCTGTGTAGTTCTGAGCAGAGGAGGAGGCTGTTGGCCTGGTGACTGTCCATCTGAGTCCTTTTATCCTCAGCCGAGGCTGGGAGTTAGTTCATGCGTATAGCGCCCTCTTTATAATGTTAAGCAAGGAAAAGTTGAGGGTTATCTTCGGTTAGCCATCCCTCTTGGTGCTATACTACTGATGAAAGGAATCACAGAAAGCAAAACTGTACCTGAGCCTTGTATTTCTAAGCCTCTGCAAAAGGTGGGCAAGGTAAGTGGGTGTATGCTATGTGTATGGAGTATGTATGTTTTCCTTTGTGTTTGATTCTGTATTGGTATATATGTACGTTTATTTGATGGCTGGGTAATGTTTTCTTCTCGAAGAGAAGTTGGTACTTCTTGAGTCTCGAGCTGGGATGCTGTCATTCTCTTGTTCCAGAGGATGACGTTCACCTTCCAGGCCCTAAGGATCTGTAGGATAGTGATTCCCCTTGTGTAAACTAGTGATGCAAGTTGTATCTCTTGTATACTAAGATAGCCCAGAGGCCTCAGGCGACCTTGCTGTGGCTGCCTGGCTCTTCGTCATGTCAGGTAGTCTCAGGTGACGTAAATGTTCGAAAGAACTGACGTCTTGTTGTAGTCCTTTTTAACAAAAACTCTATAAATCTACTCATCGAATCATTTATTTCTCCATTTCAAATAATCCGTTGGTACCCCATCATTCAAGGTCTATGATCTTTATCGTCGCATTGTTCTCTTGCCCCATAAATTGTCACATGGTAGGAAGATTGATTATCATATATCACTTAGTGTGAGTGCATTACTTGAGACCATATCCGCAATAGGAAGTAGCAGATGTTATAACTGATGCTGGCAGTGAATAAACAGTTATCATTAGCACTCACAGTTTCAATAAATTCAGATACGAATAATTGACAGTTCATCTTATTTTCTCATTGGTACTGCAGTCGGCAGGGAAGATCTGAGCGTAAAGTAGTGGTTATTGTTGCAGAAATGGAATCATATACCCCTTCATTCTCTAAGGCCGTCCCTTCGGTTAACTAATCCTGTTCTGAGGCTATTCGTGCAGAATGCCGAGCATATCAGACCTGGAAAGCCTCTCCTTCATTCGCCTTCCTTTAGCCTTCATCTGGGCCCAGAATCGTCAGAGATGTGTTGTTCGTGAGGCCAAGCGTTCCTTTACCCAAAAGGACTGTGATAAACTTTCCTCCTCTTTCCCCGATAGCCTTTTCTGGTCTTTAGCCAAGATAGTAACTTCTTTCGTTCAGCCTTCCCCTTATTTTTTTTTTCCGTCCCGACGCTACTAATGCTGTCTTTCCTTCTGACAGAACAATGGTTCCTCTGATCCAAAATTCTAATATTCCCTAATGCTATGCCCCTTCCTATAACCTCTTTTCCTGCTGTCCATAAAACAATCATCTCTAGACAAAACCAAGGCTTGTGCACAAGATGATCTCCTTTCTCGTATTTTGAAGGATATAAATCTGCACTGGAACCCGTGTTGGATCGCCTGTTTCGCTTATGCCTAAAAGAAAACAAAAACAACTTTTCGCCCTTCTCGGACACATGACTTCCAAATTCTATGAATCTCCTTTGAACTCCCTTTTCCTAGAGCAACTGTAATCTCACAGTATTCTCCCTGATCATCAGTAAAGCTTTCCCAAGGCGAGATGCACCGTTGATATCTTTTCGTACGTAACTAATGCTTTGTCATCCTCCCTGAGAGACTTTGGGAAATCCTCTTTTATAGCCCTTGATATCTCGAAAGCTTTTGACTGAATGTGGCATCGGGGTCTGATCTCCACGTTCCCCTCTTTTGGGTCTCCCACTTCACCCTGTTTTCTCATATCTAACTTCCTCTCTGGCCGGTCTGTTTCCGTCTTTGTTGATGGATCAATCTCTCCCTCTTTCTCCGCACAGTTCCGTCCCATCTCCTTCGCTCCCCCTCTTTTTTTATCAGCGATTTCCTATCTTCAGCAGATAACCAGATGCACTCCTACGCTGACGACTCAACGCTGCATTCCTTCACTTCCTTCATTTTTTTCTCCACTTTCTATTGTTCGCTCTACGTCTCTTCTCGTCTCGTCTCGTCGCAGCTTCCTTTGTAAACTCAGATTAGGACTGGAATTCCCACTGGGGGCGGACGTAACGTAGTTAGGTTTAACGCCTCTACAACCAATTTCTTCGTCTTTCGTTTGCAGAAACGCCTCAACTTTCCCATCTTCCATGATTGCTTTATATGTCCACCACCCAACACAATGAACATGCTTGATATCACCTTAACGTTTGGAAACCCCACATCACTCATATAGCTCAGTCTGTCTCTAGGAAACTCGGAACCCCATTCAGAGGCCGATTTCTTTTTCTTCCAAACATTTAATCCAGTTATACAAAGGATTGATTCGTCCTTTTTATGGAGTACTGTTCACACACCGAGAGAAGTGTTTTTTTTTTTTTTTTAACTCCACTTACTTAACAGAGTCGACTCTAAAGTAATCCGACTTATCAACTCTCCCGTTCTGTCCTCAAAACTTGACCCATTTTTACAAGGCCACGTTGTTGGTTCTCTTTGTCCTCTTCTGTAGATATTACTTCGACGTATGTTAACAAAAAATAGTAGCTTGCTTTTCTTATCCATTAGAGACACTGTATAGAACTCGGCAAGCCATTGAATCACCTGACTACTCTGTGGCTTCAACGCTCTGGGACTCTACTCTTTCATTCTATCCCCCCCCCCCAACAGCTCCAGTCTGCCTCTTTTCAAAAGATTGAATTTTCCACCTCCCTGGAAACTTTTAAAGTATATACTTTCCATTTACTTCTTTCTCTTATGTTTGATTTATCTTTTTTCCTACTTTAAAGCCTGTCCTCCGCAGAGACTGGGGCCTTCAACATGAAAGAAAAATCTTTCCTTTTTCTTTTCAAATCTGTAAGACACATCTCTAGTTATCTTGGAGAGAATGCTTTGTCATTTTAGAGTCCTAGGCACTTATGTTCTGTAGGCTTTTAACGTATAGTGATTTATATTAGAATCTAAAGCGTTATTTGTCGATCACTACAAACATTTTCTCTGTGCCCTTTCCTTATATATA
>JAYMFT010144039.1:0-12765 GCA_038088735.1 Panulirus argus
TAACGCTACCTCGCTAACGCGGGAAAAGGCGAATATGTATGAAAAAAAAAAAAAAAATATATATATATATATATATAAATAGCAGAACTAGGTATAACAAGTGGCTAATTACACACACACACACACACACACATACACACACACACATCTGTTAGCATGGATATTGAAAGTGTATATGATATGTCAATTGGAAGAAGTGTTCATGTTGTGTTTGAGTTTGATTCTGTGGTCAAAAAGGACATTAAAAGAGCTGAGGTGAGACAGGACATAAAGAGGAGATATAACTGCAGAAACTACATAGACCTCTATAATTTCTATGGTAATAGAGATTGGGAGATGGAGGTCAGTAGCTAGGAAGCAGGACTTTGCGATGAGAGGTTATGTGAAATTTACAGTGATGGATTAGATCCTGAAATGTAGAGGGAATTGTAAGACAGAGGATAGAATTGAATAATAAAAATGTAAAAATGCAAATGAGGTTAAGGTTGTGCAATGATCCAGCCAGCATTTGCAAGGTATAAGAGACCACAGAATGAGTATAGCATGATAAAAAAATCGGAGCAAGGAGACTTTGAAAAAGTATATTGTGGACAAGGTAGGTGAAAATCCATAATTTTTCCATGTTTTTATCAAGAGCCAGTTGTTAGCTGTCTAACTATCTACCTATATCTCTGATACCTGTTTCCTGTGGGAACTCCCATCAAAGGGTGGCCATGGCAAAAGAGTCTCCACTTATCCCTGTCCTTACATGCCTTCCTTGCATACACCATTCCATGTAGTCTTCCTCTGTTTTCCTCCCCTCTGGTATTCCTCTGCCCTATTTGCCCAAGTCACAGGTGGTCTTCCACTCTCCTTATAAACTCCCAGTCTTGGATTCTTTCCACATGCCCAAACCACCTCAAAGTATTACATTTCACCCATTCTGCCACTCTGCAATTCACTCCCTTTGCATTCCTTGCCATACCACGTCTCTCACACACCATTTCATTTCTTCCTTCATCCCATCTAGTCACACCACATGCTCTCGAATAGCTCATTTGTTAATTAAGGGGCAGCTAATCAGGCTAAGGAATTCAAAGGGAAAAAAGTAGAGGATTATGTAAGGAACTGAATTACAAGTTTAAAAGTATTTTACAGTGGAAGACACTATAGGCCCAACACTGGTGAGATGAAATGGTGAGGAGGTATTCATTGAAGTATCCGGAAAAGATATTACCCAAATACTGAAGGGACATGACCCATACAAAGCTCATGGTCTTCATGAAATTTCACCTTATGTGATAGTGATGTGTGCAGCTACTCTTGATAAACCACTTGAATTACTGCTCAAGATGTTGCAAAAGAAAGACAAAGTGCTAAGGGAATGGAAAAAGGCAAATGTCATACTTATTTGTAAGAAAGAAGATCAGGATCAGGCTTTGAACTACAATCTGGTCTGACTAATGAATCTGATGTGTAAAGTGCTGGAAAATATAATAAGAAAGCAAGTGGGTGACATTTTACTTGGGAAAAATTACTTAAGTGAGAGAGAGCATGATTTTAGGGAAAGGTGTTCATGTTTAACTGATTTCTTAGACTTCTGTGAGAAAGTGAGCTCAGTCTTGGACAAAAGTGAAGGCTGGGTGGTCTGTTTGAATCTAGACTGCTAAAATGCGTTTGACACTAAACCACATAGGAGGCTGATTAAGAAGCTGAATTACTAATCAGATGTAAGGGGCTCCAACATTGGTGTTAGAAGAGCCTTTTCCAAATGGTGACTAACAGAGTGTGACAGGGTTCGGTCCTGGGACTATTACTCTTCTTGATGTATGTTAATGTCGTGCTGAAAGGTATGGACTCCCGATCTAAGTATGTTTGCAGCTGATGCAAAGGTCAGGAAGGAAGTGAAAAGTGAGGAAGATTGCATCAGCTTACAAGGGTAACTAAACAGACTCCAAAGCTAATCTGAAACATGGTTGATGAATTTCAACCTTTGTGAATGTGAAGTAATGAGAATGGGAGACAGCAAAAGATGGCCTCATCTATCTATCTGTATCTATATCTCTGATACCTGTTCCAACTGGAACTCCCTCAGAGGGTTGACCATGGCAATAGAGTCTCCATAACTAATGAACTCCAGTGCTGCTTCTTAGCCTTTAGTGCCTCACCCTTGATAGGCCACTGGTAGAGGGCAACTCTAGCGCAGTGTTTGCTGAGGCTCCTACCTAATGTCCCTACAGACTACTTCTGTCTAATGCTCCTTCCAGCTACTTCTACCTAATATTTCTACCCACTGCTTCTGCCCTAATGTTCCTACCTACTACTTTTATCTGCTGCCCCTACCATTTTGCCAAAAGGCAGGGCTAGCACATAGTGTTCACTCCAGGGAAATCTAGAGTTATGAAGAATTAGCTTTGTGAGTTATGTGTTGTCAGGTGTTACTTATGACAAGGAGAGATTGTATGTTTATGGACAGAATGCCAGTAGGTCACATGTTAGTGAGGCAGAAAGAGATGACAGCTGCCTTGGTCAGAGGAGTGCAACTTGACAACCTGATATCTAGGTGGGTAGTACTGGTAATATACCTCCCTGGTCGTTGGCTGCCTACCACTACTACCTTCAAGATGGCCTCAATATGATTATTATGAAGTAGGAAATAAGCTTTGGGATTCTTTGCATGCAAAGGACATAGGAGTTAACATTTTCCTTTATTGGGAGAATATTTTGGATGAGAGATTGTCTGCTGGCAGATATCAGAATAGCATTCAAGTATATGGGTAAGGAAATATTTACCAAGCTATTCATATCCTATTTAAAGTAAAACTAAAATATGCTTCCCAGGTAAGGTCATCCCTAAAGAATACAAAAGCTAATATAGAAGGTTCAGAGAAGGGCACCAAAGATGCTAACAGAATTAAGAGAGTAAAATTACAGAGAAAGGCTAAAGATCTTAAATTTACATTCCTAGGAAGAGAGAGGAGTGAGGGGTGACCTGATCACAAACTTAAAGTTTTTAGAAGAGCCATGATATGGTAAACGAACAGTTTCTTAAGAGATATTGGGATAAAGCAACAGTATATAATGTGAAATTAAGTAGGAAACTTTATTAAAAAGGATGAATGGAGTGGAATGACCTAGGGCATGGATAATTCAGACAGCATCACCATACATAAATTTAAGAGGTTGTTTGATAGTAGAAAATGTTCAAGAAATGGAGCCCCACAAATGTAAAAAACACACACACATACACACACGCACATGCACTCACACATGCACATGTACGCACACACACATGCATGCACACGCATGCACGCACGCACGTATACACACACGCACACACACACACACACACACACACACACACACGCACGAACGAACGACTGTATAAGGGAAAGTACACTTGATATTATTAGAGTTGTCAAGATTAAGCTTACCAAAGAGATAAGCTCTCACTTGTTCTACCCTGAGGGCTACATGATAACACGAAAGGAAAGAGCAGGTAGAGGGGGAGGATTATAAGCCCTCTTAGTAAATGAGCCTGAAGTTACAAGAAATAGTGGAAGAAGGCCCATTCAGACAATACTTAATGGGAATAGTAGATTTAGGGAAGAACATAGTGCTGATATTATTATAATCCTCCAAAGAATTGCTGTGAACCAATGCAAATATGTAATGATAACTTTGAAGGAACAGTCAGAATGGTACATGAAGCAGTGAAGCACTCACTTCTTATAGATGGTAAAGTACTGATAATGGGGGATATTGGTAAGGTACTGATAATGGGGGATATCAATTATAAAGAGATAAGATAATGGAAGTGGAATTCTCATGGTTGTAAGGAGTCATGGAGACTAGTTTTTTAGTGTATACAGGAAAGTTTCTTATACCAACACATCAGGGAGCATACTAGGATGAGAGTGACCATCACTACTGGATCTTATTCTCACTCACACTATCAAGGATGATGAGAGTATTATATATAATACATCTGTTGGAAGAAATGATCATGTAATGTTCAGCTTTGAATATGTGTTAAAAGAGGGCATTACAAGAGTAGAGGTAAGACAGGAAATGAATAGGAAATACAATCACTGAAACCACACAAACCTAAATAATTTCTATAGTAATGTAGATTGAGCAGGAATTTTGTAGGCAAAATCTAGGGCTTTGTGTTCAGAGTTTTTGGGAAACTTACAATGCAGGAGTAGAGGCATGAGTACCTCAAGCTTCAAATACACAGGGAACGGTGAGAATAATGAAGGAATGGTTTAATGTGAAATATAAAGCAAAGGAGCATCAAGATGTGCAGTAGCACTTTAGCTAGCTAGCATATGCAAGGGATAAGATGACATGGAACAGGTGTAGAAGAATAAGAAAAGACAAAGATATTTTGGAAAGAATATCATGGATATGATATGTGAAAATCCAAAACTTTTCCATTAGATTCATCAGGAGTCAGTTGTCGATTAAAGAGCAGCTATTATTCAGGCCATGGCTTCAGAGGGAAAATTTGTAGAGGAAGATGAAAGGATATGTGAGGCCCTGAATTACAAGTTCAAGATTATTTTCATAGTGGAAGACAGTATAGCACCAGTGAGATAGAATGGGGAGGAGGTTTTGGAAATTGTTGAGATACCTAGAAAAGATGTAAGTAGATTACTAAAGCGACTTGGCCCATACATGGCTCATGGCCCTGAAGAGATTTCATCTGTGTGAGAGATGTGTGGTGATACACAAGATAAACCAGTTGAATTAATGTTCAAAATGTCACTGGAGAGAGGTGTAGTTCCATAGGAATGGAAAAGGACGAATGTTATACCAGTATATAAGAAAGGAAACTGGGAACAGGCATTAGACTTTGGACAAGTCTCACAAACAAGTGTGATGAATAAGGTCCTGGAAAAAATTCTTAGAAAGCAGGTGGATGACTTTCTATGGAGGAGTAATTACCTAAGTGAGAGACAGCATGTTTTTAGGGAAAGGTTGCTTATATATGACCTCATAGGGTTTTACAAGAGTGGGTGCAGTCCTAGACAGAAGGGAAAGCTGGGTGGACTGTCTGTATATGGACTTCCAGAAGGCATTTGTTGCTTTACCATATATGAAGCTGATGAAGAATCTGAATCACCAAGCAGGAATGAGGAGGGGGGGGAGGCTTCTACAATGGATAAAAGATTATCTCAGTGGAGGGAACAAAGGACACATGTTAGAGGAGCCTTTTCCAAATGGGTTAAGGTGACCAGGGGAGTGCCACAGAGTTCGATTCTGGGATCATTACTCTTCTTAATCTACATTTATGACTTACTTGAAGGTATAGAATTCTAGATGAACATTTTTGTGTATGATGCAATGGTTATGAGGGAAGTGAAAAGTGAGGATTGCATCAGGGACCCACACAGACTCCAAAGTTGTTCTGAACCTAAGAAAATGTAAAGTAATGGTGATGGGACAAAGCAAAAGATGACCTAAGTGTGAATCTAGTTACATTGATAAGAGAGGGGAATATTCTTTAACAAATTCACATAATAGCCGGAAACATACTTTCAGCAGTAAACAGATTGAAAGTAAGTAAAATGGCAGGCCCTGATAAGTTTCATCTGAGAACAATGGAATAGGCAAAAAAGTAGGTACGAGGTGGTATCAAAAAGTTCCGAGAGTAGCTCCATAGCACACCAGCAGATGGTAGTATGGAGATGTTCATGCTGTGACAGTTAGGCATAGCCGTCATCAACCAGTTTGCCGAGTGGAGTCATTCTGTGAACATTGTGTGTTGTTCTATGGGAGTTTTTTGACCATGTGCACATGCACATTTTTTATTTCATAATGGACAGCAAACTAGAGCAGAGAGCAAACATCAAATTGTGCATCTAACTAGGTAAATCTGCAACTGAGACCTTTGACATGTTTTGTCATGTGTACAGCAATGAAGGAATGAGTCATGCATGGTGTTCTGAGTGGCACACACAATTCAAAAGTGGCAGAACCTCACTGGATGCCAACAAGAGGTCTGGGCGACCTTCTATGAGCGTAAACCCCGAGAATGTGGAAACAATTCGGTGACTTGTGCATGAGGATCATCGGAGATCCATTGAGGACATTTCTGCCATTATTGATGTGTCATATGGAAGAGTGCAGGCAATCCTAATATCTGATTTGAACATGCACCACGTTACTTCAAAGTTCGTGCCCAGGCTTTTGACTCCCAATCAGAAAGAGCACTGTGCCAAGATCTGTCAAGGGCTCCATAAGCGTGCCCTGGATGACTCAACCTTCAAGGCGAGGGTCATCACTGGGGATGAGACTTGGGTCTACGGGTACGACCCGGAGACCAAACAACAGTCTTTGCAGTGGAAGAGGCCAAAATTTCAGCAACCGAAGAAGGCCAGGCAGGTCTGCAGTGGAACCAAGAGCATGCTCATTGTTTTCTTCAACATTCATGGGGCTGTTCACCGTGAATTCATCCCCAATGGCCAGACTGTGAATGGACAGTTCTACTGCAATGTTCTGAAGCACCTGAGGGAGGACATGTGGCAGAAACGGCCTGAATGTGGCATGAGAGCAGTTGGATGCTTCATGACGACAGTGCACCCTCTCATCGAGCTCTTGTAACCTGTGAATTTCTTGGCCGCAACAGCACAGTGACCCTACCACACCTACCCTACTCGCCAGATTTGGCACCTTGCTACTTCTCCCTCTTCCCGGAGATGAAGTTTCAGCTGAAGGGTTGCTGTTTTGACACGGTTCGAGAACAAGACTTCCAGAAAGCCTTCCAGCAGTGGAAACAACGCTGGGAGTGCTGTATGGCTGCCAAAGGGGACTTTTTTGAAGGGGATGGTGCCCAACCGTGAATCAAGTGAATACTTTCTTGAACATAGGGTTAGTCTTGTAACTTTTTGATACCACCTCGTAGTTAAGCCCTTGACTGCTACAGGAAAAGTTCCAGATGAATGGAAGTTTGCCAATGTAACACCATTATCCGAAAAAGGTAATAAGTCAATGCCTGGAAACTAATGCCATATTAGCACTACTTCTGAAACAGGAGTTATAGGAGTGTTTGACACAGTGTAAGGAAGTAAATTGTAGTTTGATGTGGGTAAAATTGAAAGTGGATGGTCAGAGATGGGTGATTATTGGTGTTTTGCACCTGGCCATGAGAAGAAAGATCATGAAAGGCAGATGTTTTGGGAGCAGCTAAGTGAGTGTGTCTGCAGTTTTGATGTATGAGACCTGATATTAGTGATGGGTGATTTGAATGTGAAGGTAAGTAATAGGGCAGTTGAGGATATAATTGGGGATCATGGGGTATTAAGTGTTATGAATAGAAACAGTGAAGAGCTTGTGGAGTTGTGTGCTGAAAAAGCACTAGTGATTGGGAATTCTTGGTTTGAAAAGAGGGAGATTACACAACTACACATATGTAAGTAGGAAAGATGGTCAACGGGCATTATTAAGTTACATGATAATTGATAGGTGTTTAGAAGAGAGACTTTTGGATGTAAATGCATTGTGAGGGGCAGCTGTTGGGTTGTCTGATCACTATAATCAAGAGGTGAGGGTGAAGATTTGTAGAGGTTTCTCGGAAAATAGGAAGCAAAATCAGGGAGAAGAGAGTGGTGAGAGTAAGTGAGCTTAGAAAGGAGCCTTGTGAGAAGCAATATCCAGAGAAACTGGATGAGAGTGAATGAAGTGATGGGAGTGGGTGAGGAATGGGATGTATTTAGGGAAGCAGTGCTGGCATGTGCAAGAGATGCATGTGGCATTCAAAAGGTGAGAGGTGGGCAGATTAAAAAAGGTAGTGTGTGGTGGGATGAAGAAGTAGAGTTGCTAGTGAAAGAGAAAAGAGAGGCGTTTGGGCGGTACTTACTGGGAAGAATTGCAAATAATTGGAAGATGTTTAAGAGACAGTGGCATGAGGTCAAGAGGAAGGTGCAGGGGTTGAAAAAGAGAACAGATGAGTGTTGGGGTGAGAGAGTATCATTAAACTTAGGGAGAATAAAGAGATTTTTTGGAAGGAGGTAAATAATGCATGAAAAACAAGAGAGCAAATGGAAACATTGCTGAAGCAGGCAAAATGGGAAGTAATAACAGGTAGTGATGACTCAAAACTGCATTCATCCACATCCTTCAATTCTGCTTCCTCTTCTCTCACTCAATCTACATCATGTCTTGATACAGCCTCCTCAATAAACTCAGACTTGGACAGTGTGGTACACAAAATCTTGTTAAGTTTAATGCATCCAAAACCCAATTTCTACCCATCTCTCTATTGAAACTCCTCACAACTCTCATCTCTCCTTTGACAGTTCTTTAATTCCATCTCTTGACTGAATGAACATACTTGGTGTTACTGCAGCATCCACTCTTTCTTGGAAACCCCACATTATGAGAATAGCTAAGTCTGCCTCTAAGAAACTGGGTGTCTTGCTTAGGTTTCAAAACTTCTTCTCTTCTTAACAGTTGCTCCGTTTATACAAGGGATTGATTCATTCTGGTATGGAGTACTGCTCTCGCATTTAGGGTGGTTCTTGTTCTGCATCCTTACTTAACAGATTGAGTCAAAAGCATTCCGACTTATGAACTGTCCCAGGCTAACTTCCAAACTTGACCCCCTTGCCCTATGCCACAGTGTTGGTTCACTTTCCCTCTTCTTGTAGGTATTACTTTGGTTTTTGCTCCCGAGAGCTGGATGCTTGTGTGCCACCACCACTTGCTAGACCACGCAATACTCGACAAGCTGCTGCATTACATGATTATTGTGTGGCCATCGACAGCTCATGGGTGGGTTGTTTTGATACTGGCTTCTCTCCCCACACGTCAGAGCTTTAGAACTCTCTACCTTCTCATGTTTTTCCTAGTAACTATAACCTGGCACATTTCAAAAGACAGGTTTTTCACTTTCTCAAAGATTCGTAAATACTTTCCCTCGTCTTTTCTTTTTCTGTTTCATAATTCTCACAATATTTCAATTAAGGCCTGACCTTGATGTGGACTTTTGTCTGTGACTGTAGCCTTCAACATTAAAAAAAAGAAAAAATTTGGAAGATTGCTAAATGTGTTTGAGGATTGAATGGCAGATGTAGGGTGTTTTGGTTGAGTTGGTATGCTAAGTGATAGAGTCATGGAAAGCCATGTGTAAGATGAAGTTCAACAAGGTGGCTGTGTTGTTGATGGTAAGAATATTCACTGTATATGTGGATCATGGTGAGGTACCTGAGGATTGGAGGAATGCATGTACAGTGCCATTGTATAAAGGCAAAATAGTTAAAGTTGAGTGTTCAAACTACAGAGGTATAAGTTTGTTGAGTATTCCTTGTAAGATGTGTAGGAGGGTATTGATTGAGAGGGTGAAGGCTTGTACAGAGCATCAGGTTAGAGAAAAGTAGTGTGGTTTCAGAAGTTGTGGACGAGGTATGGATCACGTGTTTGCTTTAAAGAATGTGTGTGAGAAATACTTAGAAAAACATATAGGTTTGTGTATGGCAATTATGGATCTGGGAAAAGTATGTGATAGGAATGATAGAGATGCTTTGTGGAAGGAATTTAGAAAATATGGTGTGGAAGGTAAGCTGCAAGAAGCAGTAAGAAGTTTTTATCAAGTGTGTATGGTGTGTGTGTGAGAGTTGAAAGAGAGGAGAGTGAATGGTTCCAAGTGAAGGTTGGTCTGTTGCAGGGATGTGTGATGTCGCCATGGTTATTTAATTTATTTATGGATGGGGTGGTGAGAGAGGTAAATGCAAGAGTCTTGGAGAGAGGGGTGAGTTTGAAGTCTGTTAGGGATGAGAGGGCCTGGAATATGAGTCAGTTGTTGTTTGCTGATGATGCAGCACTGGTGACTGATTTGAGAGAGAAGCTGCAGAAGTGGTGACTGAGTTTGGAAGAGTGTGTGAAAAGAGAGTTTGGAAGAGTGTGTGAAAAGAGAAAGTTGAGAGTGAATGTGAAAAGAAAGCAAGATAATTAGGTTTTGTAGGGTTGAGGGACAAACTAGTTGGTATGTAAGTTTGAATGGAGAAAGATTAGAGGAAATGAAGTGTTTTAGATATCTGAGAGTGCTCATGGCAGCAAATGGAACCATGGAAGTAGAAGTGAGTCATAGGGTGGGGGAGGGGGCAAAGGTTCTAGGAGTGCTGAAGAATGTGAGGAAAGAGAGAATGTTAAATAGGAGGGCAAAAGTGGGTATGTTTGAAGGAATAGTAGTCCCAACAATATTATATGGATGTGAGGCATGGGCTAAAGATAGGGTTGTGTAGAGGAAGGTGGATGTGATGGAAATGAAAAGTTTGAGGACAATATGTGGTGTGAGGTGGTTTGATTGAGTAAGTAACAAAAGGATAAGAGAGATGTGTGGTAGAAAAAAGAATGTGGTTGAGAGAGCAGAAGAGGGAGTGTTGAAATGGTTTGTACATATGGAGAGAAGGAATGAGGAAAGGTTGACGAAGAGGATATATGTGTCAGAAGTGGAGGAAACAAGGAGAGTGGGGAGACCAAATCGGAGATGGAAGGATGGAGCCAAAAAGATTTTGAGTGATCGGGGCCTGAACATGCAGGAGGGTGAAAAGCATGTATGGAATAGAGTGAATTGTAATGATGTGGTATGCTTGGGATGACATGCTGTCAGTGGACTGAACAAGGGCATGTGGAATGTCTGTGATAAGCTGTGGAAAGGTCTGTGGGGCCTAGAAGTGGATAGGGAGATGTGTTTTCAATGCATTACATGTGACAGCTCTTGTATGGGTGTTAGCGAATGGGGGCTTTCTTTGTCTGTTCCATTGTGCTACCTCACTGATGCAAGGGGTGGCAATCAGATGTGGGTAGAAGAGAATGTATATGTTATCATTTTTTCTTTTCTTTTGTGCATTTTGTGCTGTTTCCTTTGGGATGGGATGACTTTGGGAATGGATAGTGGCGAGTAAGTATGAATGTGTGTATGTGTATATTTGTGCATGTATATTTATGGATATGTATGTATATATGTATATTCGTACGTAAATGTATGTGTGTGTGTGTGTATACACGTGTATGCGAGTGGATGTGCCTTTCTTCTTCTATTTCCTGGTGCTACCTTACTAATGCAGGAAACAGCAATCAAATGTAAAAAAGATTAGCCTAACGTCTGTTTATAATTGGAAAACTTATGGAAACCATCATTTGAGATGGTATTATAAATAATTTTGAAGACCACCACTTAATACATGATTCTCAGCATTGTTTTCAACAAAATTGCTCATGTCTGACAAATCTACTTGAATTTTTTTATGGCATTTTCAACATGTATGACAAAAGTAAAGCAGTTGATGTTATCTGTTGAGCCTTTCAAAAAATAAGCTTTCGATTTATAGTAAAATTAAGTCAGATGCCATTGATGGGATTGTACTTCAGTGGCTAGGAAATTGGTTAAGTGGCCATTAACAAAGAGTAGTGATTAATGGTCAAGCCTCAGAATGCTTATTTGTAACAAGTGGAGTGCCACAAGGATCATTCTTGGGACTGATTTTCTTTCTCATATACATTAATGATATTGAAAATGGGCTGCATTGCAAGATACGATATTCACTGATGATACAAAGCTGGGAAATTAATCTATAAATGAACTTTTGCGTCAACAGCTTCGAACTGACATAGACAAACTGATAAACTGGGCTCATAAGTGGCTAATTTTTTAATACTGATAAGTGCAAAGTTTTACATATTAGTAGTAAAAATGAAAAGGCATGTTACAGCATGAATTCTCCTGTACTGTGAAAGGTAAATGAGGAAAAAAATAGGTGTAATAATGTCTGGTGACTTAAAACCAAGTAAGCAGTGCACAAAAGCAATGAAAAGAGCAAACAAACATTTTGGTTTCATTGGTAGAACCTTCAAATTTAAGTCCAGGGAAATGATCCTTATTCTTTACATTTCATTAGTTCATCCACATCTTGAATATTGTGTTCAGCTTTGGTCACCTTGCCCTAAAGAAGACATAGACAGAATGGAGTGAGTACAGCGTTGAGCTACCAGGACGCTTATCGGACTGATAAACAACACAGAAAGGAGAGAGTACAGCATCGAACTTCCAAGATGATCATCGGATTCAGAAACAAATCCTACAAGGTGAGATTAGATTACTTGAATCTATTTAGTATAGAAAAGAGAAGGCTAAGAGGTGATCTAATACAAGTATTCAGAATGATAAAAGGCTTTAGTAATCTTGATCTTTCAAGTTACAGAAGACTTGATTTGTCTGGTTTTACTCATAGCAATGATCTTTCAAGTTACTGAAGACTTGTTTTGTCTGGTTTTACTCATAGCAATGGATACAAACTTGTGGGCTAAAAATTTACCTCGATTGAGGTGAAGTACTTTTTCTTCATTGGGATTGTTAACAGATGGGATGATTTACCAGGTAGAATGGTTTAAAGCAGTACTATAGATACATTTAAGAATAGATTTGATAAATACTTTAGTTCAAGACCACAATTTTCATTATTTGCACCTCCATAATCAAAATAATAATTTGCAGGTTATTTTCTTTCAAGTATCAGTATGCAATCTAACTTTTACCACACTTTTTATGAGTTTCTGACATCTTCCAATATCACAAACAGCCTCGAAAGGACCCGACAGTCTGTTGCTGTTTGAATTATTTTGTATTCATTTGTAATGGTAAACCGAAAGTAGGGGAGGGGGCGAGGGTTCTGGGAGCGATGAAAAATGTGTGGAAGGAGAGAATATTATCTTAGAGAGCAAAAATGGGTATGTTTGAAGGAATAGTAGTTCCAACAATATTATATGGTTGCGAGGCATGGG